>ML781624.1:1631907-1697440 GCA_009831015.1 Picea engelmannii | reverse complement strand
CTTATCTATTATTTGGATATTAGATGCATTCTCACAAGAGTTGACATCTCTTTCAGTGATAGGTTGCTCAAAAGAGCTCGAAGCATGAAGAGAATGTGTATCCTTGGATTGAGGTCTTTGAAAGTATGATGATAGATCATTTTGTCTTGATCTTTTCTTCCCATGATCTATGTTTGACATCTCATTAAATATTCCACAATTGAAATTTCAAATTGATCTAGAAGCCAAAAGTGAAACCTGCAAGAGAAATAATATAAAATTAGTAAAATTCCTACCAAGTATAGAATATTCAATTTGAATGAAGCTACTATAATACTTTATCCCAAATTTCTCCTCACATTGTGATATGCTTCAAGACCTATAAATAATGCAAAGATTAATGGATATAATGAAAAGAGGTGCAAATCCATACAAAGATACAAATTAAATCAGTAAAAAAAAAAAACTTAAAATCCAAGGAGAGGATGTAGTACAAAGTTACTTTTAGCTATTTGATATGTGAAAAGTTTGAACAGTTTCAATGTCCCATCAATATATATAATCTTAAGAAGGGTCATGACTTACTATGTTTACAAAAGTGAGGTATCCATGTGACCAAAACCTATAATCACTTCCTGAGCCTTCTAGTCTCCCAAATGGTGCTTCAGGGAGTTAAATATTCCCTCTTGGGACCACAAGTGCCCCCCATCTTCGGCAAGTACACTCTTTAATCAAAGAAAATAGGTCAACCTTTTTCCCCTATTTAGCACCGAGCTAACATGTTGCATGTTGATTTTGACATGTTATTATGTGACATGTTTATCATAATTTTTCTATCCCCTCACGAACCTACAAATTAAAATGGCATTTATTCTTGACCTCCTAGCAATTTTCTCTCCAACACCTACAATTTTGGGTGTCCACACACATATTTACAAAAAGGAGGTTACCAATTTCCCTTGATTAATGACTCAACAATTTACAACTCCTTTCGGATAATTAAGTATGGTTTGCTCCTCTTCCCTTTTTAGATGACTAATTTCTATGTGATCTAGCTCTTGTATATGCTCTCTAGATTACTAGGTTTCTTATTTTATTTGCACGTGCTCTTAGATTAATGTTGGGTGTCCATCTCCATCATCCTCCTCTCTCAAGGAGGCGTTGCCACAAGTGTATCCTAGCTTCTTTGGTTATGATTTGGGCCTAGTCTCTTCATCTTTAGCTTGAGTGAGTGCATCTCATGGTGGTTGTGAATATCTCCCTTCTCTTTTCTATCAATCCTCCCTTCCAAATTTCCACCTCAAAGGAATACTTCAACTACAACTTATGGGGTTGGAGGTACATCCTTTTTCTAAGGGCATGGGATATCTCACTCTCTTAGTTTAAATATTATTGTTTTGGTTTGTTTGTTTCATTTGTGTGTGTGTGTGTATGAAGACTAGGAAACCCTTTATTGTATTTTGCGAGAAAATATAGACATTGAGGTACAAAAGGAGACCTAACCCCCTTAATTTGAAGATACATGTTTACTTTCTTGTTTCATGTCCAAGTAGCATTGTTAGACTAGATTGAATGTAGTAAATAGTTTTCACCCTACTAGGAAGCTGAACTACAACTCTTCTCCTTCTCTCTTCCATGCTCACAAAATGGAAATGATGAATGAACCATAATTGTTTACTGATTTGTCTTTGTTTTCTTGGGAGGGAATGAAAATTTTGATTAATGTACTTCACTCTTGTATTTCCAATTTTGTAGTCTAAGTAGGCCCAATAGGAACAAGAAGTAAAAGACAAATAAAAATAGCTTTAGTTACTTTCATTTAATTGCTTTGTTTGTTCTTTCTTAGTGTATTTAGACATGAAGTATATCAAAAACAATATAAAACACAACCATAGTGCATGAAGTATATTAAATGAAAGATAAAACACCACCATAGTGCATTAAGTTAAGTAACAATCATAATTAAATTAGATTTCCACCTCTTTCTTCCCTTCCCTATTTTCTCGGTTTTGTCCTTAAAACCAATTGGCATCTCTACACCCACAGTCTAGTCTTCTTAGCCCAATTGGCATTATTTTAACAGTGAGTTGATTTGTTGACATAGGATTTATCTCTAGGATCTCATCCTCCTCTCCTAGGGTTATCTAGCCTCCTAGTTGGCAAGGGTAATCCTCTTCCTTCCTCCTAGGTTGAGTGTGTCTATTTCCTCCTTAAGGCACTCAAAGTGTGTCTTAAATATACATTAATTCTATTGTGATACATTACATCTAATATGATGCATTTGGTTAAATGTAATTTGAGCAACAATACCATAGTGAATTTTTTCTCACATATACATTCCAAGCATCAATCCATGGTACGAATTTTCATGGCAATGAATTTTCAATAAACACATTCCAAGTTTCAATTCCATAAGTAACGTCTTCCTCGATAACACTTTTATGATGCAAGGAGTACTAACATATTAGTTTACAATCATCGATAATGGGGCTAATGGGGCTTAAATTAGAGTTCATGATGGTGTGATTTTCTACAATCATTAATCTATAAGAAAGTACAAGTGACATTATGAGCATAGGTAAAATTAAAACTTGTGATGATGTAATTTGCTACCATCATTAATCTATAAGAAACTACAAGTGAGATTATGAGCATATTTTCCATATTCATACATAAATATGTAGTCTCTATGATGTAGTTGACTCCTTGTGATTCTCTCAAATGATATCCCTTTTGGAAGAAACATGTAGTGAGTAATCTCCAAAACCAAGTTGTATTACAATAAGGATGTTTCCAAAGTTTTGACAGGGATTTTAAATGATAATGTGTTATATTAATATTAAAGGAAGAAGGCTAACAATTCTACAAATTTGAATTTTTCTGATTTGCAATAAACTTAATTTGGTCAGGGATTTTTTGGTGAAATTGCAATTTTGGATTGATGAGGTTGTTGTTTTGAGCAACCACAAAAGAACCATTTTGTCACACATTTAGACTATTGCCTATTGAGTTGTCAGAATTATTAGAGGTTAAAATTGGTACAATTAGGATAAAGAATACATGTTTATTGTGAGAGATGATTCATTTTTAATGGAAAATGGTTGTTGTTGACCTTATTTATAGGCTTTTCCAAAAGTTCTACCTTTTGGTTTTTTTGGCCGAAATTTGGTGATGTAAATCTGGACAAAATCACTATTTTTTGTTGTTTAAATTGCATTTCTGAATGCATAAATGGATTCAACATGTTGAAAATCCCTTGGGAACTCCGATTATACAAACTTAGCCACTCAAATCTGTAGATCCAACCATTCCTCACCAGATTTCGGGAAAAATCAAATGGAAAAAATAGCCGAAAAAGAGCCAAAAGGTAGAATGTTTAGACTACACTTTATTTATACAGGTCTATATGCCTTGATCCAAGGATGGCCTTGTCATAAGTGAGAGGCCATTGCTATCATAAATGTAGGTTGGCCTTCTAATAAATGCATTCACAATATGTTGGGTTGTAGTCTAGTGGTTGAGATAGAACATTATTTTGGCTTGGAGTGCTCTATACTATGTATTTTATGTAGGGTAAAAAAAATTGTATCCTAACTCCATAATTGTTATTGAAAAATTATGAACATCAATGTTTGCATATCTATACTTTATGTTCTATAGCTAATGGCACTGTGTGCTTATGTACAAATTTGGACCGACAGATTGAGTATCACGTCCTGCATATCTTGAATGCATTGAAACCAGATTTGATGAGTCTGCAGAATTCTCAGTAAGCCTACTCGACTTGTATCTCTAAAATGAGCCAAATATACTAGTTTTGGTCAAGCTCAGTGAAATACAATCAAATTTTCCAAAACACAATGATTTGACAAATATTCAAAGAGTATGACCAAGACTCAAAGTTTGACCAAATATGTTGAACGCATATCCATTCAAACAAGACTTGATGAGTATACCAAATTCTGGGCAAGCTTATTTGGCTTAGCTCTGAAAAGAGATGTCTGAGCATTCTGGTCAAACTTAATCAAATATGGTAAAATTTATCAAGACTCACAAGTTTAAATAAGACTCCATGAGTTTGCCAATCATGTAATCATTTGATACTGTCATGTAACCATTCCTAATGGAAATCATGAACTGTTAATACAAAACAAAATACAAGTTTCAAAGTCCTACAACTATTTCTTCCTTCCCTATTCTCTGGTCATTTTGTTTTTCCAAACAAATTTTGGAATAAGATCCTGTGCTTGGTAGTATGAAAATTGATGGCACAAAAATTATCCCCTTTTAACTTTACTTCCAATAGAGATATCACAGCTAACAAGTTCTCAGTCAGATAGTAGATTGCCGAGTAATTATAAACATTTAGTACTTAGTTTGAAGGTTGGTTCATAGGTTTTTTTTTCTAATCACGTGGATCTACAATTACCTTCAAATAATGGGTATATCTAAAAGAATGTTTAATATCATCTATTTGTAATTGGACAAATGGTTATTGCAGCTTATTTTTTCTAAATGAAACTTGGAAAATAGACATATTTTTCATTGGTTGTTTAATGTGCCTAACCAGAAACGAAAACATGCTCAGAGAGAAAAAGTAATCAAAATACATGGTATATGATCTGATTGGCCACAAATGAGTCTCTAAAGGTAAAAGGAATTAATCCCACAAGTAGTTCAAAAGGAGGTTGAAGTAACACTTCATTGTTGTAGGACAACCTTTCAGGAAACACTAAGGATCAGATCCAATTACAGACCACTAGATCCCAGATGGTGGAAGCTAAATTTCGATATGGCACCAAATGGGAGGTCTTAATAAGTTTTGTGAATTCTTTATAAAGGCCACTAAGAACATGAAAAGATGGATTGCTTAATAAGGAGCTTGAAGCTGGCTTTGCAATCAAGAGCCATGGCCTTGGTAATTGAGGAAGACTTCAAACTAGTAATTGAGACCTTTATTGCCAACTGAAATCTAAAAGGATCAGCCAGAGTATTGCTTTAAAAAGGTCATATGGAATAATGATTCTTAGTTTAACTTTAAATTAAGACTACAGATTTTATTGAAATTGGTGAATTCACGCTCAAAAGTATTTTTGAGAGAAAGGAATAAGGTAGCTAATCCTCTAGAAAATAAGGCAGTTTCCTTACATGCTGATTGGATCGAGCTTAATCACGAAGAGATGTAGGATGTTTTTGACAAGGTGGATGGTTAATGAAAGAAATAATTTCATCTTAAAATTTGTTCCACTTCATCTTGGATCCTTGAAAGTGGCTCAAGGTTTTGAAGGAAATCCAATAGCAACTGGAGGTGGTTTCTACCTTGAAAGAAAGAAAAAAGCATGGCCCCATCTATGCATTGAATAAATATAGCATCTTTTTCTTAGCTATTAAACGACAAGGTTTTCTCACTGATATGATGGCAAAATAAAAGAAGCAAGGGAGGAGTACTTCCAGAGCTAGGGCTAAGCAACTCATAAAGGCAATAGAGGAATGTGACAAGAAGAGAGACCTTGATAATCCTACTAGCCATACATTGATAGAAGACATGAAAATTAGAAGGAAAAAGATTGAAGATGGATCTCAAAGAAGATTGAGTATCAACCTCGAAGATGACAAATGCCAATATATTGGCATCAAACATATGTCAAGAATCCAGAGACTAATTTTCCAACCTTGAAGGGTAAATTTGAGACCTAAAGACATTGTAGTTGGAGCATGATCATGGAACCTAAAGAGGTGAACAAAAGCAAAATATGGGACAAATTTTGGAGAAACAAAAGATATAAGGAGGCCACCTTGTTTCTATAGCTAGCAAGAGTTTTAGGAAATGTTAGGAGTCCAAAAGTTCAAATAGAGAAGCTATGTTCAATCCAACAAAGAATCAAATATAGTTTGTCGGATGACTTGCATTAGCTGAATTAGAAGAAGTTTATTCCTGAATATTTTGAGGAGATTCTTAGGTGCCATAAAAAGAACAAACCAACAATCACAAATAAGTGGAAACAACATGAGCTTCCAAATCCTCCCACCCTCAAGCATGAGTTGTGGTGCATTTATCTCATTTAATTTTTTAGGATCAAATAAACACATCACAAATGACAATATTACATGCCTTAACACTCAGACTGTTTTGAAAAAGTTATAAGCAAAGTTATCAAGATCACTGGTTTTAGAAAGCAGATAGACCAATATGGATCTTCGTAAATTGATGTAATGCTTTCTATAAGTCAATAGAAGAAGTCACAAAAAGTTCTTGAATGATTTTAGGGATTAAATAGAGGACTGATCATAGTCAATATGTAAAGGATGGTTTATTAGAAGTATTCTCGTAAAGCAGTTACTTTTGGATTTTGTATTCATTGCCTACTCGCATGGCTTTTTCTCAGTTATTAATGTAGGTCTATTTTGATATTGTTAAAATTATGGGTTTGCTATTTCTGCAGGATTTCAATTTCTGGAGAGTTTATCATTATTTCAAACCCCCAAAGCAGGGAAAATTTGGCAGAAGCAGACAACAAACTAAAATCCCTAAACTTACTTTGTCATTATCTAGTTTTTGTAAAATTCTACATGCTTAGGTTTCCCCAATAATGAAAATGATTTCCTTCTCCTTCACATTCCACTTTCAACGATCATTTTTCTATTTGCTTACTACTGTGTTGTGGGCATTGGCAAGCTATGGTTGTGTAGAAAGGGGATGATCCGTTTTTTATTTCCTTGCAACCATTTTACACAGAAACCATGCACTGCCAGTACAAAAAGTAGTACTAGCTTTACAGTCCTACAACTATTTCTCCCTTCCTATTCTTTAGTCATTCTGTTTTTCCAGATATATTTGCAACAAATATGCCATGATTGGTAGTTTAATGGGAAATTGGTGTTTTTTTATGTGAACAAGTTCTCTATAATTTCGTTAAACTTAAACTAGCAAATCCCTTAGTCACCATGCATAAGTAATGAGAGTTTTCTTTTCTTTTCTTTTTGAAAAAATACACATTATATTACAATAAAAATACAACTGTATGAACAACATCAGGCTAAAACTTCACATCGTACCCCACACCCCATCCCTCTGGCCCAACATATGCACATACGGCTAGCATATCTTCCTTAGCACAAACTCTAATGTATCATTGTCTGAACAATACGTATTATAGATGAAACCTAGTCAACTAAGTCAAGCTTTGAACACTTAAATTTCTCCTAGATTGAACTTGGACAAGTCACCACTAAAGGTACCTTTGCATCTCCTTCTCCATAGAAATGAAAGCCCTGACAAATGAATATCACTCTAAAAACCTCTGCCTTTCTTCTTGATCATCTAGCTCTCTCCAAGAATGGCATCCTTAACCTCAAAAGACCAAAAAATAAGATTAAAAACTATGTCACAATCCATCCTCAATTATAGTCTGCTCTTTGTGACAAATTACACATGATCCTTTTTGGTATCAATCTTTGTAGCCTTGCATTAATTGATAGACTCTAATGAATTAGCATCCACCCTATTACTCATGATTCTAAAGAGCTCCCGAATTTCGAAACAGATTGACAATGCTTGAGCCACCTTTTCTCAGAATCCTGCAGTTCTCATCTTCTTTTAAGTCTACCAAGAATGTTAGGACATGTTCTTATAGTGGAATAAATCTTCTTGCATTATATCTCATGAAGATTTATCATAGTTCTGTCTCCAAGATTTTCAAATGGGGCCCAAAGACTCTATCTACATTTTAAGCCCTAAATATATGAGTATTTTGCACAACTCTAAGAAAGTGACCTCATTTGTAGCTACTGGTAGATGACACCAAGTAACTGGTCTCCAATCTTTCCAAGTCTACAAGTTTTTGTCCTACAAGTCTCCCCACATATAAAAACCTTTCTTACACAATCTTCTTACACAACAAGAAATGTCTCCCATATGTCCTCTTGGTGTTTGAAAAGCCTAAAAGGATCTGACTGCTAGATCCCATGCATTTTGTAGTCCCTGAAATTCCCAATTAAGTTCTTCACCTGTCAAACTTTCCAAATTCTTTTAGATATGTTGAACCATTAACTTTGAAGGAAATTACCCCACAATAACATCATAGATCCCAAATAGCATATTCAATCCATTAACTTGTGAGGTAGTCAACAACCTATGCCTGATGTTAAATTGTTGTGTTTCCTCACCTTTTATTGCCCATAAAAATCCACTTGGAAGCCAATGCAATCCATTCTGCATGAATACTAGTCAGCTCAAGGCCTTCCTTTTCTCTAGCAATGCTTCAAATATCCAAGGCAACTGGTGGTAGTTTTCCCCCTTGTTTCCCCCACAGAAAAGAGTGTGGAGTGAGTTCTAGCTTCTTATTCCCCCTTGTTGCTATTGGACCTGAGTCACTCCAATGTATTGGGTTGCAGCCTTTGTTTTAACATGTGCAATTAAACTATTTTCTGAATTTGAGCATACAACCTTATTAGCACTAACATCTGGTCAACATTTTTGTATAAGTTACTCATGTGAAAGTTTCAGGTTGCTTATTGGCATACAATGAGACATCGATGCCACTTCCATTTGAAGAGTTCATTCTCTCAAAGGGCACCACAAAATGTGGCAACATTTTGTGTTTGACTCCTAGATTACTAGAACTTTTGCAACAATTTTCATAGCATTTGGGAAATGAATGTTTATTGAGAAGAAAGGTATCACCTATTGGATGTGGAATATGATTACAATTTGTGTTGTACCTTAATCATCTTAACAAAAAGATTTTTCTTTGTATCAATCTGTTACCTCCTCTCTTCCATCAATTGGCCAATGGTAGGGTCTCCTTCATTTTGCATCACTTGCAGATACAAAGGCCCAATGACTTGTGATGAGACAAACCAAAGACTATCTCATTAGCAATAGAGTTGGCACTAAATCCTTGTTAATAACAACGACTTCCAACAACATTGGGAGTTCTGCTAGGTTGTTTAACTTCTAGTTGCAAGGTAGATAAGTAATGCATCAAATATTGGTCATGAGAGGAGGATATACCAGTCCTCTAGACTAAAGTAGCAATGTTCCCAAAGCCATACAAATAACATTATTGATCTCTCAATACAAGTTTATTCTGCATACATAAACTAAAAGGGGACAACATCTTTCATGATTTAAGGAAAATGTTTATCCAAAAACTGCAAATAAAAAGTACTTTTATTCTTCCTTGAAAAAATTGGCATGACAAGTCTCTCAAATAGTTAGTAAATGCACAAATTTGTGTAGAATCCTGGATTCAATAAAAATGTTAGTTAATTGTCTGTTGTTTGAAAATGACTTCTAGCATATTGCTTTTCAAATTCAAAATTATGTTTTTTATATTTTTAATTTCCCTTGTGCAAGATAACCAACTTTTCAACCATCTACCCTTTTTACTCATCAAAATTATTTATAGTGGAATTTAAAGATGAAGGACCAGGTAAATACCTATCAAGACGTTTGGAAACCCTAGTAATTATTCACCGCCAAAGCCTCGCGCAACACCTTCCGAGTGGGTTGGGATAACCGTAACAAATTCTAATTTCTTCTGCTCTGAATAGGCGGCTCCACCACTATCATCTCTTGCCCTTTTTTCTGTTCTGTCGAGGGGGAATACGCACGAAAATTCAATATATGTAAACCGGGCCCCGGGGAATTAGAGATTTTCAGGATGGTCACTAGATAATAGACTCTGTAGTTCTCACAAACGAACTAGACAAGTAACAAAGCTTTGATTTTAACCCAATGCATATATGGGCACTGGGAATATCCCATGCAATTTATACCAGGTGGGAGGGCCAAAATTCTCCCAGAAATCCCCTTGTTCTTTGGAAATTGGGCAAAGGGAATATTGTAGCTACCCAGTGCCCATACCATAAAATCTAGGAGAATTAAACCATAAACCCCGATTTTACCAAATGGTAGGGCGAAGAAGCTATAAAAAATTCCCATACTTCTAGAAATTTGGCTAATGGAAGATTGTCCCTCCAAATTTCAGGCGAAATATATTTTTTTTCCCTCCATCTCTCCTAAAAACACGGGCTAACCCTGTACATGATTTTTCCCCTAAAATAAATTACGGGTTAATGATATAAGTTTTAAAAAATCACTCTAATACAAAAAACTCGCCCAATAAAAAATTGGAGGCCCCTAAATTTCACCCATGATCGAAATTTTGCCCCTAAAATAATCTATGTTTCTTATTCTTTGGTCTTGGAACCAGTTCCCAAGTGTCATTTTTCTCTATTTGATCCAATTCTTCATCCATGGCCTTATTCCAAGATTCATCCTTACTGGCTTCTTCAAAAAAATTTGGTTCAATTGTAGATAAGAGTGCTAGGTGTGTTTGTTCTGGTGAATGAATTCTTCTTCTAGTCTCAATTCCTACATCTTTGTTTCCGATAATCTGATCTGAAGGATGATTCTTCTGTACTCATTTACTGGGTGTCTTTGGAGACACTTGCTGAACTTGATATTTTGCTTCTATCGGATTCTCTTCATCTTCCTCTTCTACTTCTTTTTCATCTTCTGCTTCTTCTTCTAAGGGTTGTTTCATTGATTCATTTTCTTCCTTTGATTCTGGTCTGCCTATTTCATCAATTGTTACATTGATGCTTTCCAAAACTTTGTTCAATATTAGATTGTAACAATTGTATGCTTTCCTTGTACTTGAGTAACCAACAAGTACTCCTTTGTCCACACAAAAGTCAAACTTTCCCATTCTGCCATCTTCTCTTTTGATATAACATTTGCTTCCAAAAACTCTGAAGTGATTTACATTTGCTGGTCTTCCTTTCCATTTTTCGTAAGGATTTTTGTCAGTGTTGTTTCTGAGCATTACTCTATTTTGAATGTGAACTGTTGTATGCACTGCCTGTGTCCAAAACATATCTGTCAATTTTGAATCCATTAACATTGCTCGAGCCATTTCCTGTACTGTCCCGTTCTTTCTTTCAACAACTCCATTCTGTTGAGGTGTCCTAGCAACAGAGAATTACCTTTTTATTCCATGATTGTTGCAGTAGTCCATAAACTCCTTTGAGGTGAACTCTCCTCCATTATCAGATCTCAAGCATTTGATTTTTGAATCCATTTCATTTTCAACTATTTCCTTGTAGATATTGAAGTTTTCAAAAGCTTCTGACTTATTCTTGAGAAAGCAAACTGCAGTCATTCTTGTATAATCATCAACTAATAACATGAAGTATTTCTCACCTTTTAAGACATTTTTTTTAGTTGGTCCAACTAGATCAATATTCACAATTTCCAGTGGTCTTGTCATTGAAAATTCCTTCGATTTAAACCTGGTCTTTGTTTTCTTTCCTTGTTGACAATGCTAGCATAAAGTGTTCGTTGGTTTCATGATCTGGGGCATTTCTCTGACTGCTTCTCTTTTGCTGACTTTGACAAGGTTATCAAAATGTATGTGCCCCATTCTTCTGTGCCATAGCCAACTTTCATCTTCCTTTCCTAGACAACACTTTTCATTTCTAATTTCACTTAACACATATATGTTGCTTCAAGTTCTTGCAGTTGCAGCGACCAATTTCCCTGAACTTTCTTTTCTTATCTCACACTTTTGTGAATCGAAAGTAACTTTATGACCTTAGTCACACATTTGAATTACACTTAGAATATTATGTTTCATATCTTCTACTAGTAGAAAATTTTCTGCCTTTTCATTCTTGTTCCCAATTCAGACTGTGCCTTTTCCAATGATTTTGGTTTAATCATCATTTCTGAAGGAGACTGATCCATCTCTTTCCTTTCGTAATGTAAGAAACTTGTCTCTATCACCTGTCACGTGTTTTGAACATCCAATGTCAATATACCAACCATGTTTCTTCTACTTAGCTGTTAGAGAAATTGTGCATTCTTCATTGCTATACTAATCTTGATTTCTTATCCGTGTCGTTTTTTGAGGTTCCTGTCTGTGATTGTTGTTATTCTGATGAGGTTATTTAGGAAGGACTGTCATTCTGTAATCTTTGGCCATGTGTCCAAAATGGTTATATCTGTAACATTCCACTTCATTTCTCAAATATTCAAACATATTGTAACTTCTTCTCTGTGTTTCACTAGGTCTTCTTGAATAACCCCTTTGTGTATGACTCTCAAAGTTGTTATTTTTCCTATTGTTAGCTCTAAAATTCACAGCTTTATGTCCAAAATTATTACATGCATAACATAAACCAAAAAATATAGATTGATACCCGGGAGTTGAAGATATTATGAAAGGAGGTGATCTTATGAATCCTTCTTCTTCTTGAGGCCTATATGTCTTTTGTTGATTATGAAATTTGAATCTTCTTGGTGGAGGAGTGTCCCTGTAATCTTCCTTGTATATCTTCTTATCCCCTTTGATTGTTTCTGCATAACTTATTGGATATGTTTATTGCTCTGTTGTTTTGGAGCTTGATCCCTTTTCTGTCTGATTGTATCCAAGTCTAGACTTGTCAAGATGAGATTTTTGACTACTGATAATGTCATCCAAAATTTTTGAGCTATTCTGCATATTTTTCTTTTGAATATCCTTTCTTAGTGCGACAATATCTTCTTCCAAGTTTCCAATGATCCTGTCCTTTTCTTCTATCTTTTCTTTGAGTGCTTCATCAATTCTTTTATCTTCTTCTATTTGAACCTTCAATTTTGTGATCATTTGCTCTAGTTCTCGAGTATCCTTTTTCTTGTCTAGTTCTGCTTGTAGTTTCTTGTTTTTCTTCTGATAACTTCTATGGCACACATTAATTCTTCTCGATAGTCAACTTCTTCTTCTTCAATTTCTTCTTTGACTTCTTCATATTCTTCTTCAGCTTCTTCATATTCTTCTTCGGAGTCTTCTTTGTCAGAGTCTTTTACTTCCATGAATAAAACTCTTCTTGTCTCACTGTCACTGATTTCATCTTCATCTGATGATGAGATGTCTTCTTTGGTGCATAAGCTTTTCTTGAAAAATTTCTTTGTAGTTCTTTTGCCTTTATATGTGTGTTTTCCTTTTGAGTAACCTTCATCATTTCTCTTTTTCTTATGAGGACATTTGTTAGGAAAATGACCAATACCATCACAATTAAAACAAATTAAAGGAAGCTTACCTTTATACCTACCGTTGGTTCCCTTGTTCAGTCTTTTGACGAAGTTGGCCACTTCTTCATCATCTTCCAAGATGCTACTGTTGCTGCTATATTCTTCTTGTTCCTTTTTCTTTTGCTTTGATCTTTTGGATGATTTGAAGGCTGCTTCTTTTACATATGGATTTTCCTATTCAGTTCTCATTTCATATGTTATGAAGATTCCATGCAGTTCATCCATGCTTATTGAGTTTAGATCTGATCTTTCTTCTAGTGTTGATATCTTAGGGTTAAATCTCATAGGAAGAGATCTTATTACCTTTTGAACAATTACAGATTCTTTGATTTCTTCTCCCAATCCTATGATTGCATTCACTGTTTCATCAAATCATAAGAAAGAGTCTGCAATATTCTCATCTTCCTTCATTTTTAGTTGTTCGAACTGACCTCTGTAAGTTTGAAGCTTTGCTACTTTGAAATTTGTATCTCCTTCATAAATATTTCGAAGCTTGTCCCAAATCTCTTTAGCGGATTTACAATGTGCAACTTTGGTGAATACCATATCACCGAGACCATTCACAAGTGGATTTTTGGCTTTGGAATTATTCTCACCGCATTTCACTACTTTGTCATTTGTTGGTGGAACTGCTAGTGCTGTGTATCCATCTACAATTGATTGCCAAACTTGAAATCCCTATACCTGTATATATGTCTTCATCCTTATGCTCCAAAAAGCATAATTATGTCCATCAAACTGTGGTATTCCATTTTTATACAAGTTGGTACTCTCCATGATCTACCTTTCAGTGGTTAAACTGATTTCTGAAGGAACCTGCTCTGAAACCAATTGTTGGATTACTGAGAGGGGGGGGGGGTGAATCAGTAATAGTGTAATTATAATCCTTTTTCTTCAAATAATCTAAGTGTTATATCAATGTAGAATTATGATCCAATAATGAGCAATAAGAAATGAATAATCACACACATACACAATACACCAATGTTTTACGTGGAAACCCAAATCGGGAGAAAACCACATAATGCTTTTTCTTATATGTCTTGAAGAATTACATTCATTGGAAGCACCAACTTCCTTTGTTTTCCAGCTGCAACTGGAAGGAGGCTCCAACCCCCTAGTTTCTTAGTCTACAACCTAAGGGAAGCTCCAACTCCCCAATTCTCTGGCTACAACCAGAAGGAGGCTACAACCCCCTATGTTCTCCGAATACAACCAAAAGGTGGCTACAACCACCTGTCCTTGCCTCGTCCAACCACCCTGAAGTAGAAGTAGAATGATGGAACCACTGTCACACTATCATTGTGAGATATACCGCTGTAAACATGTATCAATAAACTTGAACCATGCATCAACCATGCATCAACCTGTAACTCAACCTGTAATCAACCTATAATATAAACAAGTGCATCAACCATGCATTAACTTGTACCATAAACAAGTGCATCAACCATACACCAACCTGTGCCAAACAATCTATAATCAACCTGTAACATAAAAAAAGTGTAACCAACCATGTACCAATCATGTTTTAACTACTCATCAACTATGACTCATCAATATGTACCAACATCATCAAATATACACCTCATGTATGTGGCAACTCATCAACTACTTGTCTCAACCATGTACCCAACTTGTACCTCAACCAAAAGCCCTCATCAATTTCATCATCCATATGTGATTTATAACTCTGTAATAGACCTGGTGTATATTATAACATACCTACAAACCTTCCTTAACTTTAAACAAAAAGAGACTAGCATTTACATCAAACTTTTCTTTAGTCTCACATGACTAGTTTTGGATTAGTCAACAACTCTAACTTGAAATAATCATAAGTTTGTACCTGTAATGAATAAAGATATGAAACTGATATACAATGTTATTCAGTGTGTTTTATGCAATTCCTCCAGGTGTCACTACTTGTAACCTCTCATAAAAGTATTTATAGCAAAAATGACATACCTTTCCAAATTCTGGCTTATTCTAGAGAGCGACCTTGTAGAGCGTGCCCCACACGAAATATTTGTTGAATCGATAGGAAAATTTTACACAACATACTAAAGAATATACTCTAACCAACACATTTTTTCTTACTGAATTTAAATCTGTTATGAATAAGTTATGACGTTTTTACCCGAAACACCTGTTTTTGACTAGTTTAAGGACTAGCCACAAACAATATTTTCCACGGAGTGTAACTCCAAAAATACAAGGACCCACAAGATTAATTGTTTATGAAATATACTTGGATATGTTTCCTCAATGGAATATCAATTTCACAGTCTGAATCATTCTAGAAAAAAGGTTATTGCGAAAATGGTGAGATGACCTGTAAATAACATACCTTAGAAAGCATCATCAAAAGAATTTATCCTTCCTTGAATTCCGGCCTTATTTTCTTCACCTTCCCTCAGAAATTCGGCCTAGATATCCTTTGGTTACCTTATACACCTATAGGTATTCAATATTCTCAATTGTATATAAAATGAGAGAGCCTTGCCTATCATTTATACTCTCCAAGTAGCTTCCTTAAAAACATCTTCTAGGTCACTTTGCCCACTTTCCTTATTTTAGGGTTAACCCACATCTAATTTCTCCATTAAATTTATTATTTAAATAATTTATTTTTTATTTACTTTGAATTGTAATACACTCATTAATTCACTTTATTATTTACCTTCTAAAATATCTTAAACCACTTTGACTACTTTGACCTTTTGGGGCTTCTAGATGACATAAGAGGGTCCTCCAACTTCGTAAGGCCATAACTCTTAAACCGTGAGGAGTTATGTGACATTCCACATACCACCAGAAATGAAATGACATGTACCATCCATATAGAATAGTATTACCTACAAATATATCAAAACTCGTACCATTATCCATCAAACAAACTTGGGTCCATTTCCCAAACCTGGGTTCTCCAACTTCTCATGGCCATAACTCTCTAACTGTGAGGAGTTATGTGACGTTACACATACCATAGGAAATGGAATGACAAGAACTATCCATATAGGATATTTTTAATGAAAAATTCACTGAACTTCATCTCATTATTCCACAAATAAGCATGGGTTCTCTAACTATACTTCTATGATAACTCAATTCACAAAGCGTCTTCCCGTGAGAGTTTTCACCATAAGGGGACCACTTTGGAGTTCATCCATTTCTACTTATTATCAACCATGACAAGAAAATAACGAGTCATATTTACATCAAACAATATTGGGTCCATTACCCAACCTTTGTGCTACGGGGCTTTCTTCAAGGGTTGACATCAACGACAACCAACCTTAATCAACACTAAGAAAGTATAAAAAGAAGAACAAGCTACTGAGGGCACAATTTCAAGAGTTTGAAGAATCACATCAATCAAGAGAAATAGATGCATCAAGAACCATAAAATAATCATAACAAATCATCAGTTATTTGAATTCCCAACTCCTAGAAGCTAAAATAATTGAAGAAGTCATTTTAAAACAACTCAATGATAGAGAAAAAGTATGTGAGAAGCTAGAAGCTAGTAGTCAGAGGTCACCAAACAACAAGACTGGTTTGGGATACACCTAAGACTCAACTTCTACATCACAATGATTTGTCAAAAGACTAATAAGTTATGTAGATGCTCTTAAAATCCCCTTATGAAGAGAAGATAATAAGGCAAGGATGATTCCATTGGATACCATCCCTGATATAGGTGGATATCGGTGGCCACCCACCTATTCCATTGGCTCGAAAAATAATTTTCCACTTTGGCCATTTTTTGACAGTTTTTAGGGTCCCAAACGTTCGAGGCCATTTTGAGGCCCTAAATGACGTTTTTTGGGGATTTGCGGCTCGATTGACTATTGAATGCACTAGCTTGGACCAGTAAAAATTCGTTCTTCTTGGTTAGACCTTTCCAACGATGTATCGAGCGCCCCAAATAGAGATCGTATGCAAAAGTTACACCCCTCTTGTGAGTGGGAAATCCCCCTACGGACTAGCACTTAGGGTTTTATCATGCATGCAAAAAAGACCTAAAGATTCCTACCTTTTACCATCATCCCAGACCTAATGCCCATTATTCTTAAGAAAATACATGGTTAAGAAGATCAAGTGAACATACCTTATTTATGATGTTTGGTGTTGATCCCTCTTCACGCTTGGTCTCTCTTTGACTGCAATTCTCCTCCCAAGGATGACCTGCATTCACAAAAGACAAACAAAGAACTCCACATTCATTTGATCTAGGGATTAATGGGTTAGATATTTAATCAACATTTACGCAATAAACAATGAAAACCTCATATGGTGGGACAAGAAAAGTACTTCTTTATTATTAAATTTACTAAAGCAACTTACAATGATGAAGATGGCCACTGCTCCACGAATCTGGTCCTGGGCTCCTCTTTTACTGTGCACCAACTGTTAACACACTTGCTTCTCTTCTTCGTTGAAATCACAAAATGGTTGCAGAATCCTGGGCAAGGGGAATGCTAATTCAGGTAGAGTTTCTTTACTATGATTTTCCTCTCTTTCAAATGGGACCCCTACCCCTTCCTTTATAGGCTAGAAGGAGCTAGGTATCTATTCGAATGACTGTCCATGCATGGTCAAAAGGTTTAGTTAACTCACCCAAAACTGTGTGTTTCATTAGAAACTTTCCATTTTTCATGCTTTTCTAGGTACACACAGGTTGTAGTGGGTCAACTAGAGTGTACACGCGAGTTGTAGTGGAGAAGGGTGCATGGGCCTTTAAAAAGGGTGTTTTTAAGAAGAGTTGTTTAGTACTGGCTTGGAAAAGAAGGCATATGAGATGGCTTGATGTCAGGTAAGTATGTCTGGTGCAAATTAGGGTTATAACAGATGCCCCCTAATGTGTGAGGTCAGAAGGGAATCTAATGGCCGAAATACATTATCAATCTTTATCAACGTACCAAACCAGTGAGCCCAGGGACTAGAATTCGGGAGGTGCCATCTGCAAAATAAAAATTGTCTCACTGAGGCGGGCATACCCATTCTCGGGATGAAATAAAATCATGGCTACCAATCAAATACACTGTAGATCCATGCCATATAACTATATAATGTGTAGCCGCTAGCAATACACATCAGATCTACATATCAAAATAAAAAATATATACATGTATAGTATCCATATTCTAGAAGCTGATAAGGCTTGATGGATGGAGATGAGGTCTTCAGAGATCGAGAAACAACTTCAAAATATTCAAAACTCGGGTAGGATTGTAATATGAGTGTATGACTTCACTACCCAGAGGTCTTCGATGGCTCGTCGGTCATGGACTAGAGGATCTTGATGATCAGACTGGAGGCTTCATTGATTTCGAACAAAGACTTGATTGGACGTTTGGGATGGCCGGGCATGAGGGCAAGAGACAAACTACAGAGGGGCTGACTCAGGCTTGGTAAAAACTTCCCTTGGACAATAGCATGACAAATGATGAGACTCATGCAACATGGAATTGACATAAGTTCACGATGCAGGAGGCAACACAAACTCTCCATATGTTTGGAAGAATAACCAAATGGAGGAGGACACAACTCTATGTAGTGAGAATAGCTTCCTAAGGTCATATTAAATCCCAAAACTTGAAGAACAAATTGAAGGATGTGCTTTGTCCAAGGGTGACTCATTGTGCTGCCAATAAAAAGAAAATACTTTTCCCTTCCTCTTTTTGGGCTATATTTTTGTTGTTGTTGTCTTTTTCAATAATTTTGGAAAGCTTGAAAAATAATAAAATAATGCTACGTTACAAAGGAGGAACGAGTGTCGCAAACATACTAGTTCTAGGTGTAAGGACAAGACTGACGTTTAGAGCAAGGACATTCGAAAAAATCCCTCTCGGGGCCAAAGGTGTCAAGACGCAAAGGCAAAGTGCTATAGGGCTTGCGTATAAGGCATGCTTCAGATGGTTTAGTTGAGAGCAACATGGAGCTAGCATTAGGCCAAAGACGCAGGTATGAAAACGTGGTTAACAAAACACACAATGGTAACGTCCTTCGATGTACTTTTAACGAGCTCAGAGAAGGTAAGCTCGATGGTTTTTCATATTTAGAGAGGCTGAAAAAACATAAAAGGAGACTCCGTTGGGGTACCTTTTTCAAAGGTAGTCTAGTCAACTCGAAAAAGGGGTAAACTAGCATCGACCATATGTCTATTCAAAACCATTTTAATGAGTGTGATAAAGACAAGGTCACTCGATGATTTTTTCGATTTTAGGGAGTCTGAAAAAATATTAACTATGGACTCCATCAAGAATGTTCTTTTGGACCATTTTAACGAGTGTGAAAGAATAAGGTCACTCGACGATCTTTTCAATTTTAGGGAGTCTAAAAAGAGCTTAACTATGGACTCCGTGGGGGTTCCTTTTTCGTAAATTTAGTCCCTCAGACCTGAAAAAGGGTTAAAATTATACCTGAGAGTACTCTTCTAGATAACTGAGGCTCCTAGAGTATACCTTTGTTCGTATAGTTGACCATCTAGACCGAAAAAGGGGTAAACTACTGCCGGATAGACGTGACTTCAAATTTCAGTTTAGCGAGCATGAAGGTCAACAAGATCGCTCAAAAATCTTTTCACGTTTAGAGGGTCTGAAAAGAGCTTAAAATAAGACCCGTTAAGTTTTGGGAGTCCCGAGGGTGAGGTCAAGAGTGATAAGGAATCATGCAAATGAGGCTCAAACTCATAATCAGGAAAAACTAGTAAGGACTCCCGGGCCCATAGTCGTTAGTGACAGCATGGACACCAAAATGCAACTAGGATCTACCTAGGGCATCCATGTTAAGCTAGGCTCTACCACTAAATTACAACACTCCTAAAGAAACAATGATGGTTCCATGTCTCAAATCGGTGGGATCGATCTTATGGCAAAGTAGAAAAGACTACAAGATGGAAAAAGTGGAGTTGGAATCCTATCTTAAATGCAACGAGTTGGAAAAATGTCTTTTTACCAAAGGACCTTCAAAACGACCCAAAACTCCAAAAAGTTTCCCAATACCCAAAGAACACTTCTTGTGACAATCTAAAGAAAACTCCCGAACCATACTAAATGATTTTCAGTTTAGAAAAAATGACAAAAGGGTCCAAAAAATTGACAAAAAGAGGCCAAAAAGTCTATAAATAGAAGCCGGCAGCTCATTATCACCATTGCTAATTGAGAAATTGACAAAAAACCAAAACTACCCCTTTGTGCTTTCTTTGTTGAGAGAGTGCCCAGTTTCAGTCCTAGAGAGACTATCCGAGGGCACGAGACCTCTCTCCTCACATTATGCAGATGGGCGATGCTGTTGCCGTGACAGGGGGGAGGGAGGACCATTGAGGCCTTCGATGACAAGTTCTTTGCTTGGTGGGCATGACAGATTCCGGTCATAGAGGACTACCCCTATGACAGGATTGAATTCTCTAGAGACCCTGAGATATCAGTACCTCCTAGAGAGCAGCGAGGAGAGATGGGTAAGCTTGCTTCGTTTTTCTGTTTGTTAAATATATGTAATTTTTATGTTGTTTTTTATATATATCATTTTTTTATACACCAGAGTATCTGACAGATCTGTGTCTACTATGTGCAGATGTGGGGCCAGTGCGACCAACGGACTATGCGAGGAACATGCAACGTCTTCGACCAGAGGCCGCCCTAGCCGCAACCGGCAGACTAGTAGCAGTAGGAGTACCTCCAGTCGGTGAGGCTAAGAGAGTTTTGAGACGAGTAGAGAGAAACTTTACCTCGCTTAATTGCACAACTCCCATGGCAGAGATTGAGGATCTACTGCCATCTATGCAGCCTCATGTAGTGGGGGCACCACAGACGTGGGTCCAACTTTTTCGGCGTTTGGAAAATGTCGTTGACCATTACAACAGGGCCAATCAGCCCCATCCTTAGTTAGGCTGGACTTTTTACGTGTTGAGGGCACTACTTGTATATTTTTGAGGGCATAAGCCCCATGACTCGTTACTGGACGTATTTTTGAGGCCCTTGCACCCACACATGTACTCTGATATTTTTGATATTATATATGGATTTTTATGTCTTTTATGTCTTATGGAATACATTTTCTTTAAAATTGTATTTACATGTGCATGTGTGTGTCTTTCTTATATGTGTGCGAGATGCCAATCTAAAATTTGATTAGCTAGAGTATATGTGACTTGATTTAATCTCCTAGGAACATGAAAATATGTAATATAATCAAAGCTTCATTCTAAGAGACATACCCTAAGGAACCTTCAGTGTAAAGTAGGATCATGAACATGGTAGACTCTATTTAACTGAGACACAACCAGCTGAGCATCTAAATAGACCCGGAGGTGAGAGATACCAAGTGACAAAGAGTCACGAAGCAACTCAATAACTGCACTGTATTCAATGACATTGTTTGTGGTGTCACCTAAACATTTACCTCCTAAAGATAGTAACTGGCCCTGAGGTGTAAAAATTACCCAAGATGCGGAGGCAAGCCTCCGAGTGTGTCGGCTAGCACCGTATGCGAATCCAATGCACACCTCTGATTCACTTGACATCTGCCATAGTGACAAAAGATAACATAAAAAATGACACTTCCATAAAACCAAAAGAAACCAAAAAGTAATAGTACAAAGACTATACATATGTTACAAAAAGTTACCCAAGGTGACCTACCTATGAGTAATACTTCTTGAGGTAGAGCCCATTTCTAGGCTCTGCCAAAGCATTTCCCTCAAAATCTACCAGATGATAAGCACCTTTTTTTAGAACTTCTTTTACGATGAAAGGTCTGAACCACATGGGTTTGAACTTGCCTGCCCCCAGGGGGTCCTTATCTTGGTCGTAGACCAGGACAAGGTTGCCTTCCAAGAAAATCTGAGGATGAATGGACTGATCATACTAACACTTGAATTTTTGTTTGTGAGCTTCGTTAGCTAAGGCCACATCATGATGTTGCTCATTGAGTTGCTCAAGATATAATAAATTCTCTTCAAGCAGTGAAGTGTGTGGCCATAACTGTATTGCCAACTTTAAATATGGGATCTGACATTCTATGGGAAAGACTGCTTCCAGCCCGTAAATGAGTTGAAAAGGTGAGAAATCGGTTGTAGTATTAACAGATGTTCGGTAGGCCCATGATGTCAATTATAACATCAAATTCCAATTTGACTTGGCTGAATTGATCGTTCGCTGTAGGATGGTCTTAAGAGATTTATTGACAACTTCCACCTGACCATTCGCTTGAGGGTAGTAGAGTGACAACTGTTATTTCCTCAACCCAAGATTTGATGTTAACTTGGTCATCATTGTGTTTTGAAAGTGACTTCCATGGTCAATGAAAATATCTCTTGGGACACCAAACCATGCTATAATCTGGTTAAACAAAATGAGGACGACAGTCTCGCCATCATCTTTGAATGTTGGCATAGCTTCGACCCACTTGGTGAAGTAGTCTACTGCTATGATGATATAACGATGCCCCCTTGCTGAAGGAGGGTTGCAGATAGTGTAATCAATCCCCCACTTAGTGAAGGGGCCAACGGTGATGACAGGAAACATGGGAGTGGGATGTGCCCTCATCTTCCGTGAGAAGATTTGACACCGGTGGCACTTCTTGACTGATGCGATACGATCTTTGATTAGTGTCATTCAGAAGTAACTGGCTTGTAAAATATTTTGGGTTGTTTTCAACCCAGACAAATGAACGCCACATGCTCCAGTATGGCAATCGTTAAACACGATTTCCGCCTCTTCATGAGTGAGGCATGACGAAGGATGAAATCTACACCTTGACGATACAGAGTATCTTCAAGTATGAGATAGTTCTTGGCCTGATGGCATATATGGCGATGCTCATCATGAGAAGAAGAGGCGGGGCACTTCAAAGTCTGGAGATAGATAAGTTTATCTCCATACCAGGGGTCTGAAGATTATATCAAAAACATGTCCCCTTGAATATGCGATTCTTCGGGCATGACATCACCTGACTCGACCGGACGTTCTGAGATGAGTTCCGCAAAGACCGGTGACTTTTTGGATTTCTCCGAAATGAAATCTAAGTCAAATTCCTGGAGGACAACTATCCATCTACTAATATTTCCGTCGATTACCCGTCGTGTCAACATGTATTGAAACGGATTCATGATGACAATGACAATGGTCTTGCGAAACAAATCATAATGATAGAACCGTTGGACAACATGGACCGCTGCCAACGCAAGTTTTTCGATATGAGAATAATTGAGTTCCGGTCTAACTAGGCTTCGGCTCAGGTAATAAATCACATATTCTAAGAGAAAATCATCCTCCTGAACTAAGACCATCCCGATGGTTGACTTTGCTACAACCAAGTATAATAAGAAATATTTGTTATAATTGGGTGGCCGAAGTAGAGGGGCAGTTGTGAGGGCATGTTTCAATGCTTCGAAGGAGTGTTGAGTGGCATCGTCCCAATGAAAGAAACACCTTTATTCAGTAAGAACATAAAGACCTTTGTGATCTCGACATAGTTTGCGATGAAATGCCACAAAAAGTTTTCTTTTTCCTGTAGACTCTGAAGTTGAAGGATTGTACGTGGGGGAGGAAATTGAACTATTGCCTCAACCTTGAGAAGATCGACCATGATCCCTGTTGTTGAAACTATGAAATCTAGCAGATGACCCGACGTCACGCAAAAACTGCATTTGGTGGGATTCAAGCGAATCCGAAAGTAGCACCATCACTCAAATATAAGTCGGAGGTGTGTGGGATGTTCGGTTCTATTACGAGATCATGATGCTAAATCATCTAAGTAGGCCTCGACGATATGTTTAAGATCGTGGAAATAAAAAGACATGGCCCGCTGAAAGGTGGCTCCATCATTTTTCAGACCAAAAGGCATCTTACGATACGCGAATGTACCCCATCGACAAATGAATGTTGTTTTGTGTTGGTCTTTGGGTATGATTTGTATCCGATTATATCCTGAAAAACCATCCATGAAAGAAAAGGTCTCACAACCTACGCATTCATCGACTATCTGGTCAATAAATGGCGTGGGGAAATTATCTTTTGGACAGGCCTTGTTCAAATCACGGAAGTCTGTACATACGCGAATCGTACCCTGTTTTTTGTTAACTGGCATGGGGTTTGACACCCATTGGGTAAAATGGACGGGGTAGATAAAACCTTCCTTGAGGAGTTTCTCTACTTCAACCTTAATAGTTGTTGTTTTCTTAGGATTAACCAGACGAAGCTTCTACTGAACCGGCTTAGCGCTAGGATAAGTCGTGATTTCGTGTTCAACAATTTTTGGATCGATGCCTGGCATTTCCTCATAAGACCAAGAAAAAACATCGGGAAATTCCTTAAATAAATCCATGTAGATTTGAATATCTTCGGGGGAGCAGTCAACTCTGACGAAAACATTCTCCACGATGCCAGGGGTTCTGGAGATGTTTATAGGTATAGTTTCGGTGATGGTTTCCATATTACCCTCGACATAAACAACATGTGTAGCGAAAGGATTGATAGGACAAGACCTATCTCGAGTCATAGTTGAGGTGAATTCCCTTGCTTCAATTCTGCTTAACTTTGGGAGGAAGTAAGCTCTATGATGGAGATCGTCCTTGGGTTTGTTCAGACTATTCATTGCTTCAATGATTTCTTCATCTGAGGGCAAGACTAAGTCTAAAGAATATGTATCAACGAGGGAACTTTGATCCCAAATATGCTCTAGAATTGGATCTAACTCTTGTGTGGGAGTTGGATTGGGGTCGACCAAAGCTTGCTGGACTAAAGATTACGACACTTCTGTCGCGGACAAGGGCATGGACATACCATGGTGCCCTGTCCCTTCCATTGTGGATGATGGGGAAGGAATAATCCAGGGGTCGTTAAAGTAAGTCGTGTGAAACGACGAAACTTGGAAACAACAAGACCCGGAAAAACTGTAGTGACTACTGCTTGTATAGAATAGGTCCAACTCCTCCCTAACAAGAGATTGTAGTCGAGATATGCATTGACCACTTCAACATCGAAACACACCATTTTCCCTCCTAATTGCAAGGGAAAAGAGGGGATTATGCCATGTGGTCGGAACGAACGACTGTCGAAAGAGGTAAGAAGAGTAGGTGATGGAGAAAAAACGGGCTGGCCAATGGCCTTCCAACACACCAAAGACATTACACATGTTGAGGCACCCTCATCAACCACCGTGTGGAAAATGTTCCGAGTAAAATTTTTCATGGTGTAAGCCACGACTATCTGGAATGCTACATGGTAAGGGAGACGAGGTTTCAAGTTGGTTGTATCAAGCATGATCGTACTCAGATTACAAGTCTCGTCGGATCCTAAGGTGGCTAACAAATTCTTTCTCTGGGAAGGGAAAATTTGGAGGACTTCCAAAGAAGACATCACATAAGGGGTTTGAGACAAATCCTCCACCACAGAGTAGTTCTGGGAGGCCCTTGTGTTCGGGTTGTGAGAAGATTTCTTAAACGCACCTTTTGGGATGCGTATCATGGTTTCGCCCAACGTCTTCTCTATCTGGAGAGGAATATATGGGGTTTTGGCTTCTTTACCTTTCTCGGAAGTGCTTGGCTTCCTGTAATCGTGTGCTCTAGTTGATATATAGGCATCACCTTTCATCATATACACATTCATGGATGTAGGATTGTTTGAAGACGGAGGGGGTCCTTGGCTGCCCCCTTCCACGCTTGTAGAGGCTTGAGTTAGATTTTGGACATGTCGAAATGGGTTTGTTAACACAACAGGATGCTACTATGACAATAAATTTTGGGCCTCTACAAGCTGAGGGCATTGGTGAGTCGGCTGGTCTTTCGCGCACAGATTACACAGATACCACGACTTCCTTTTTTTAGTGTTTCCCACACCAGCATTATTAGTGGGTTTCTTATACCCCTTACCCTTCTTACATTGTTTCTTCTTTCCATCAGGCTGCTGGGTGGCCTTTGGATTTGTCGATTGCACACTGTGTACATTTGACGTTTGGGTAGGGGGAGCAGCCGGAATAGTAGTCTGGCTGGCCGCTGTATGCTAGATAGACAATTGCTGCAATTGTTTTGTCAGTTGTTCAACGGTGTTTGTTTGTGCTGAACCAACAATACCATCGACATGTGGTCCAATTCTCTGTCTGGTTTTATCAATTATTGATCATGGCGCATCTGGAAAGATCTCGTACAATAGGCCAGACTAAGAATAGATTAGCTCAAGATGTTGAGCTCTCATGATTGCATCTTCTTTTGAAAACACTCACGATGTCGCGACATCTTTGGATAACTGTGGGACCAAAGACTTAAGGAACCACTCAAGCAAGAATGCTGGTGGGACTGGCACCTTAATCAAACTCTTCCGACATCTCCATTCTTGGATATGATCAGAGATATGGTCCGCTTTTGTCTGTTCAATTTGGCCAACAATTATGTGCCAGCATTGTATCTCACAGGTAATTGGAAATGGTTTAGGAAAGCCATTGCCAATTTGCTGAAGGAAGAGTATCTTGAGTGGTCAAGCTCAATGTACCATTTCACAACACTCCCAATGAGAGTATGTTGAAACAATCACAACTGTACGGAGTCGTCTTTCAACAAATTAGACGAGCACCAAAGGTGAAAAGTAGTCACATGATCTCCTGGATCTTTGTTAAGCTTGGCTTCAAAATTTGGTATGTTCGAAGGAAACTTCATCGGCATAGGGGGCCAATGAGGATCGTGATAGATAGGGTCATTCAAAAACCTTGTTAAGTATGGAAAATGCAAGGTTGTCAGGAAAGGTAGTTTGGGTTGTTGGTGATAACCATGGAAAAAGGGGCCTGGAGTTTGACTGGCACCAGGTTTCCAAGAAAAGTTGGGTTTCTGGCCTGGGTTCTAGTAAAAACCATGGCCATGAATAGCATACGAATTCTGCGTTTGAGGAGACATCATCGGTTGATTCTCAAAATAGGACGTAGATTGTTGGGCGTGCATTAAATTTGAAGGACTTTGGGAAGGGTTTCCCCAGGCCGATCCCATGGGCATAGGTACTTCCCCTTGCCCGGGGTTCCATTGGTTGTGAAAAGAATTGCCCCTGATCGGAATTCCTAACAAGGGAATTGATCCCTGCCAAGAATTCCAAGGTCCTGATGCAGAATAAGTTCCTGGGTTTGCCCCCTGTGTAGGAATAGTACCCTGCATAGGATTAGGTTGTCCGTAACTGGGGTTTCCCCCATTCGAAAAAGAAGCTGACGAGAAAGCCTTGTTACCAAACACACTGAACAAAGAAAAAGGTGTCGAACCTATCAACATGTTATGAGCTATGAACTATGGTGTGCATTCGACCCAATGGATTGTTGGTGGGCACTGCAGAGCGAAGGGGACGAAGGAGGTATATGAAATCCTCCATAAGGGGAAGCGTTAAAGGGAGATGAAGTGCTCCCCATGGGTCCTTGCAGAGGAGCGTTAGAGCCCCCTACCCCCATACCTAAAGTCGGTAAATTGGATTAGGAATGTACAAGACTTGTACCTGAGCTAGGCATCCTGTATGAGAATGGAGGGCCTATCGCACTCTGTTTGAAAGGAGAAGTGACCATCGCCAAAGATGGGATCAGACCACTGCTCGAGGTAGAGGTAGTCAAGACCATGGTGGTTTGGACCGACGATGGTGGGTTAGGAGGTGGAACACCCCTTGTGGTGACAACCATAGTGGGAATAGAAGAATTCCTAGAAGAAGTGGCTGCATTTATCTCCATTTCTGCGTGTGACATTGTCTGGTGCTCGTAAGGATAAATTTGTATGATGATGGGTGCCTAAATATCAGTGGTTGGAGTTTCGGATGGACCAAGAGCTTCCGCTCCAAGGTCTAAAATGGTTGGTTCCTCTAGATGTTGGTCAGGCATAGTTTCCTATGACCTGATTGCTTCAAAAGACCCTTGTTGGTCTAGCTTTCTCCTTAGCGGTGGCGGGGGTGGCTCCAGTGTAACCAGTGGTAGGACAAGAAGCCTTCGTGACTGGTGGATCTCGTGATCCTCCACTGTGTGAGAATATCAAATACACACTAGGGATTTCTATTCGTTAAAAAATAACACACACTAGAAAAAGTCCCTACGAGATAAAACAAGCAATGACTAAACTATTTGGAAGAACAGTTACAACAACCAACACTAGAGAAACTTACTGGTGCAAGTGAAACTTGAACATGGAAGCACCCTCTAGGTATAGTCTACAAAGTGTGGCCCGATGTCTATCCTAGGTACCGCGGTCTACCCCCGCAGTCACCTGTGTAAGTCCCTAAAATAATGGCAACTAGGTTGCTAACGCGTGAACAGTCACGAGGAAGGTATAGTCGACAGTTGGGTGGACCGCAATGAGAAGGGTATCAAGCCTGAAACCTATCAAGGGTGTTGAAAACAAGTGTTCCGAAAGATAACTGAGGACCTCGAACGGATTCTAGACCCATGAAGCTTCGTGGAAAATGCAATTGACGGAATCCCAAAACAAACCCTCTATATGCATTCCCCACTACTCTTGGTCTGGCTTTGGAGGGGTTATCTCCGCTACCTTTCCGCATGCGACCTCATGTTTATCCCCTGTCTTAGAGGGGGGTCCTGGATAACTTTCACGATACTGGACTTTTAACACTCCCTAGCACAGACTCTTATGTATGTCTTGCAGCCTTGAAGAGTTTCCTCTCCAACCTAAATCAAGGCTCTAGCCTAGACTAGTTGATGGACCCTACAAACATAAAGTCTAGTTGATTTTAATTAATCGTTATTTTTTATGGCTTGTCTTTAGTCAAAGGTTATGAAAGTGAAACTAGTGATGTTTTGAGAGACAAAATAAAAGATAAACAAAAAACTGGAAACAAAATAACTTCTTCTCGACAAAATTTTAATCAACTTTTCAAGCTAAATTTTTTCTAAGATCTTTGAACAGTAAACTCAAAATAGGATTTCGCTCAACTGCAAGCTACTTATTGTCCTAAGTAAACAACCAAGAACTTATGAAAGAAAAACTTTTCCTGGTTATTTATGCACACCAACAAATACTTAACCAAACCAAGAAATAAAAGAGTTTTATTTATTTATTTAATGCTCGCAAAGAGAAAAGAAAAAATGACGACAAGTAAAGACCAAGAAAAATTCTAGCCTAAGCGCAGATTGCAAAGAGTTACTGACAATAACACACATATTGACAAAAGCAGACTCTCACACTTGTCTAAAAACCCTATGAAAGAAAAAATTTGAGGAAAACTTTTTAATGAAAAAGAAAGCTATTGCTGTGATCAGACCTAAGTTGTCGACTGCTATGACAGAGACCAAGAACCCTGAGAGGTATAACTCTTGACAAGGAAAAGGATGACTACCTCTCCTTAAACAAACATTTTCTCAATAGGCACCCTGCTGACAGTTCAACATCCAAGGTGTGAACGCGAGTTGTGTAAGGTCATGGCGTGTGTACACGCATGAAGACCTTATGCAGGCCGCATGTACTTCTACAACTCTTCAAAAATGAAAAGACAAGCACTCAAGCACTGGCAGAGACTACTAGTATTGAGAACAAGAATCTCTTGAAGACTCAAAAACTTACTTTGTCAGAAAAGAAAAAAAATTCAAGGAAAATTTCATAGAAAAAAACCAATTTGAGGTGGTACCTAAGCTACAAATTGCAAAAACAGAGACCAGAGTGAGTTTCAAAAACCCTTGAGAAGGATCACTTATGACAGGGAAGAGGATGACTGCCTCTTTAATAAAAAATTTATGAACTTAGCCATGCTACTGTCACTTCATCAGCTAGCGTTTCCATGCGGGCTGTGTGAAGTTTAGGGTGCGTGTACATGTAGACAAGACTTATACAGTCTGCGTGTACCTCTGTGGCTTCCGGAAGAAAAACAAAATGTAGTCAAGAAAAGAAAGCAGGGAATATTGGTATGGAAGATCAGAATCCCTACTAGCTCAGACTCTTGTAGAAACTCAGAAAAAAGGTGATGAAACCAATTTAAAACTACCAAAAAGTATCCCCAGAAAACCCGAGAGATCCCTAGTACGGTCGCCAATTCTGTTGTGAGTGGGAAATCCCCCTACGGAATAGCACTTAGGGTTTTATCATGCATGCAGAAAAGACCTAAAGATTCCTACTTTTTACCATCATCCTAGACCTAATCCCCATTATTCTTAAGAAAATACACGGTTAAGAAGATCAAGTGAACATACCTGATTTCCGACGTTTGGTGTCGATCCCTCTTCATGCTTGGTCACTCTTTGACTGTAATTATCCTCCCAAGGCTGCCCTGCATTCACAAAATACAAACAAATAACTCCACATGCATTTGATCTACGGATTAATGGGTTAGAGATTTAATCAACATTTACGCAAGAAACAATGAAAACCTCATATGGTGGGATGGGAAAAGTACTTCTTTATTATTAACTTCACTAAAGCAACTTACAATGATGAATATGGCCACTGCTCCATGAATCTGGTCCTGGGATCCTCTTTTACCATGCACCAACTGCTAACACACTTGCTTCTCTTCTTCGTTGAAATCACAAAATGGTTGCAGAATCTTGGGTAAGGGGAATGCTAATTTGGGTAGAGTTTCTTTACTATGATTTTCCTCTCTTTCAAATGGGACCCCTATCCCGTCCTTTATAGGCTAGAAGGAGCTAGGTATCTAGTCGAATGATTAGCCATGCATGGTCGAAAGGTTTAGTTAACTTACCCAAAACTGTGTGTTTCGTCAACAACTTTCCATTTTTCGTGCTTTTCTAGGTACATGCGGGCTGTAGTGGGTCAGTTAGAGTGTACATGTGGGCTGTAGTGGAGAAGGGCATGTGGGCCTTTAAAAAGGGTGTTTTTAAGAAGAGTTGTTCAATATTGGCCTGGCAAAGAAGGCATATGAGATGGCCTAATGTCAGGTAAGTATGTCTGGTGAAAATTAGGGTTATAACAACCCCTAGGAAGTTGACGTATCAAATACCCCCATCAGGGCCCACAAACCTTTTGGATTTTCATCTTTCGGGGTTAGGGTTATGGATTTTATTATGTTAAAAAGGACTTTGGAGCCTCATTGTAATGATCATCTTATTGTGAATGCGAGTAGCAGTCACATCTCTTCTAAGAGATAAGATGCCACCATTCTAGTGAGTCTTTTACTCTGTATTTTTATAGTTCTGTACATTTCGAACATTAATAGAAATTGTGTATTACTGTATCTGTTGATTAAGGTTGGTTTTCATTGATGTTAACGCTTGAAGAAAGCTCCGTAGCACAAAGTTTTGGGTAATGGACCCAATATTGTTTGATGTAAATATGACTCATTATTGTTTTTTCATGGTTGATAAGAAGTAAATGTTGATGAACTCCAAAGTGGTCCCCTTATGGTGAAATCCCTCATGGGAAGACACTTTGTGGAGTAAGAGAACCAATGCTTAATTGTGGAATAATGAGATGAAGGAAAGTGAATTTGTCAGGGTGTTGGAGCTGCCTTTCTCAACTGGTTTAAATGTAATTCTTAAAATCAAAGGCTAGCCTTCAAGTTGTCTTTTACTTCGTGACCTTTACCCACTGAAAATCTCAGTATTTACGATTTGTGAAGTGGTGATGGTCGTTGTACTCCTAATCCATTAACATTTAACTGTTAAATGATATTTTCCACTTTTATATACCTCGATATCGCATTTCGGGAGTTACAAGTCACATGGTTTCCAAGCCCCGATGCACGAAGTCCAGAAACAACTTTGAAAACTTACCCAGGTTAGCGCCGAGAGTAAAGTTCCTTAAACCTTAGTTAAGTGCTGTTGGAATTTGGTGTCTCGGCGATCGCTCTCACCAAAAGTCTTACCGTCATAACTCCGATAGGCGAAGTTGCGAGATAGTTTTACAAGTCACCCGGGTTAGTGTCAGGGGTAAGTTGTTTTAACTGTAGTTAAACAATGTCTGGGTTTCGCGACTTGGCATTCACTCTACCAAGAAACTATACCTTCGCTGCCCCGAGTCACGAAATCACGATATTAATTAAACACTTAATTCAGATCACGTTTTTTCTTAACTAGATAGCGTCATCGCAATCTCGGGTTTTAGGAGCTCGAAGGATATGAATGAAATATCCCAATACGACGAACACCGAAAAGGGTGATTAAAGTTTAAAGAAAACCTAATTAAAGAAGCTAAGCCAGATTAATTAGTGCATTAATACAAATATTAACACGCATCGTCTACGGGTTAGATTTTTGCGCTAACTTGTGTCACGACCTGTAAAAAAATTATGGCATTTATTTGAAATGAGGTGAAGTGATAGGTAAAGATATTGTTTTTATTGCTAAATCTTTCTCTAAAATCGATTTGACCGTTCTGTTCATAAGGACGTCGAGGTTTTAAATGGTCGAGATATAGATTTCTTTCTCTCATTATTTCAAATTTCATTTCTATCTTGTGCAAAGAAGCTTTTCTCACCAGGATAATTTTTGTACGTATACACATTTTTACTACAAGAGAGCTAAGTCAAATTCCTCTATCATGGCACCACGAAAATCATCCAAGGTGATTGCTGAGAGTTCAAGGCAAGGCTCAGATACTATTTCAGATACTTCACCCCAAAGTGTTGATTCTATCAGAACCTGGTCATACGTCTCCGAGGTTCTTCAGTCCAAATTGGTGAACTATTCAGATGATTCCAGGGATAATGAGAAGGACGATTTGGCCACCAAATAAAAAATCATCATTCAAGTGGAGATGCATAAGATAGCGGCCAGGCCACAAATCCTTCCCTACTATGATATGATCTGATGGGCATTAGATCATGTGGATATCCCGACCAGAACTATTATCAGTGAGTAGAAGGTGACCATTGGGACCTCCAGACTAGAACATTTGTAGGCGATGTACCAATTGTCACCCACACTGAACTTCTCACACAATGTCGAGTTTCTGGAAGGTTTTAAGCAGAAATAATGTGAGCAATATGAAAAAAACTTGTCTGATATGATCAAGGATTGGGTCTCGCACCCCACAAAGTTCAGGGCGGACGACAACGGAGTTTATTCAATCTCTTCCTTGGAGCTGCAATTCAAATATATAACAATGATAACCTGTAGGTTGTATGGGAAGGAGGACACCACACATTGTTTTCTCCTGTGGGTGCCTCTCATTCATACAATCGCTGAAGGTTGTTCCTTCGACTGGGCCAAATTGTTGTCAGACAGTTTAACTAGCCGGATTACTGAATATCGGATGCAGAGGGCGAATGGAAAGGCCGTTTCATTTTTTATGTCCACCTACATCATGGATGCTATTTGTTTCATGATGCATTTCCCCCTATTGGGATGGAGATGGACTCCATTTGAGGCTGATCCTATCCATGTATACCACTCAAAACTTTGGGAAGATAAGGCCACAAAATTTATATACGAAATTTTCAATTGGGTAATGGTACCAATACATATCTCCATCTTCGGCAACCCACTGCCCAGGATTTCAGATAGAATCTCCACCAACTTAAGAAACGTGGTTGACTGGTACGTAGAGACAGAATTTTCATACATCGGGGTTTTCAACACCTCTGTTCCCCCCTATGATCTACCATTATTCATACCGGACAGGCTGGTTTGTCGCAAAATTGCTAGGAAAACTGTGATTGGTGGCATAAGAAAAGAGCTTAAAGGATTTTCGAAGAAGGTATGGCTGCCCTTCCCCATTCATTTAAGTACATATTCTTTATTAGATTTCGTACACGCAAAAGCCGAGGCAGTGGCTTTGGAAGATATTAAATTGGTCCACATTGAGTTCAAGAAGCACGACCCACACAGGATCGTGGGAAATCACATGGAGAGTTGTGGCCTTAAAAGGTATTTTTATCGGACTAATCAGTAGGTGCAGACACTAACTGATCTCCCTAGATCCACCTGGATCTAGAACAAAACAGGACAGGACATGACTCTTTCCCTAAGTTTTGACCATTGAATTAGCTAGTAGGAAGGAACAAGTAACATACCTTTGTATCGCTCCCTAGGGTCTCTGTTGCTCCCGCTTCACTCTGGTGCTCTCGTGAGGTCAAGATCAAGACAACACAAACCAACCAAAGTGAAGATAACAAAATAATTCAACTGTCAACTTATGTGTATGATCAAGGAGTTACACAATAAAGTGAGAATAACTTTATGGGAACGAGACATGTCGTTGTATCATATTAATAGAAAGTAAAGATTACAACCAGATCGCCTTGATGTCGTAAGCTTCCTTTCGGTGGCTCTTGGCTCCAACACACACACTTTATCAATCCTTGTATGAAGAAGATAAAATCCTCTTGATAGACTTGCTAGAGTCTCCAAGCTCCTGTTCAAGCTAGGTCCTTCACACAATTCTTTCACCAATTCTCCAATGAATATTGCTTAACCTTTTCCATGAGAATTCCCTCAATATATAGGAGAGAATGAGATAGTTACTTGGATAAGAATGATCCCACAATATCAAGGAATCCAGTACAAGGATAACCATTCGAATGCCAACCCATTCTTTTAGAAGATTCCCTTCTAGAATCATCGAGAATTCATCTTTTTCCATGCTTTAGGATGAGTTTGCACCCTAGCTATTCAACACAGTGCGAGAAGTTTGCACCCTAGCTTAAGGAAACCTGTGATAATAGGTCATTCTCGCACCCTAATATATTAGCAGCCTACGAACCCTCTTCAAAAGTGAGTTTTCTGGGAATTGATGAAAGTAACTTTTCTCAGAATAAAGTTCTTATGAAGAGCCTGAGTACACCATCATTAATACACCATCATGATGACCAAAATCATGGGTAACAAAATGCCCCCCAAATTATGAGGTTGGAATCAGTGACAGCCGAAAGACATTGTAAGCCGCATGTGTGTGTTGGAAACCAGGAGCGCACCTAATCGAAAACCTGTGAACAAAAAAACATTTGCAGAAGGTGCTTGGGCTAGATCTTCAACAATGCTGTAGTTATAGGCAGCAGGAGCATGAGGATTGAAAGACGATTTCCGAATGACACCCTTTGGGGGGGGTCGAAGAACTATGTCGAGGCTCAGTCGTTCGAGATGAAGAGGACTGTTGGTAGGTGGAGTCACAGGAGAGGGTTGAACCGAGGAAGGAGGTAGATCATCAACCTTCTCTTTAGAGGGAGAATAATATTTGGCTCGAGTGGTGAGTGCAATGTCGTTATGCTTTGAATCGCCAGTACACATCAAGACATAGGACATTGTAGAAGATGAGGGTTGGTCATGAATGACCAACTGAGTCTGTTGTTGAGACGAGAACGGTTGGGACAAAACAACCGGAGCAGGTGGTTTTGGAGCTCCTTGAAGGAAATTAGTAACCTCGGCACGTCGTGGAAAATCCTTCATGTAGTGATCATCACCATAGATAAGACAAGGGTATCGTGGTTTGCTCTTATCCCGATCGTCAACATGGATAGTTTTGGTTTGCTCTGCTTGAGGAGTATTTTTTCCCTCCTTATTCTTACCCCTTCCCTTTTTATATTTGTTTTTACCAGCTGGGGTAGATTGAACTGCATTTACCTCAGAAGTCTTGCCAGTGGGAGGGGCAGGAAACAAAGAATTTTGAACATTAGAAGAAGCAGGTTTGGGGTTTGTGCTTGAAGCGGAATGTGGTTGGGTTTGGAAAGTACCAATCACACCGTCAGCTGTATGCGAGGCAGCTGGAGTAGTTGAAGTGCTGGAAGTAGAAGGACAAGGTAAGTCAGGTAGTAAATCGTAAAGGGTTCCAGTTTGTGAGTAAACGAGGTCAAGATATTGAGCACGACTTATAGCCTGCTCTTCCGTGACTACGCCACCCATGGCAATGTCCTTACCGATGTCGTTCACAAATGATTTTGTGAACCACTCTGCTAGCAACTTATCGTGGAGCTCAAGTTTAATGAGACGTCGTCTCCTTCGCCACTCATGGATGTGATCAGATATATGAGTGGCTTTGTTCTGTTTGAAGGAAGTCAAAATCTCGGTCCCTATGTCATAATGGATCGGTAACTGGTAATGTGTAAGGAAATCCATAGCTAGGGTGTTGAAGTTAGAGAAGAAACTGCGTGGCAATTCGATATACCACTTCGCAGCAGAACCTGTGAGGGTTTGTTGAAAAAAACGTAAACGAATAGAGTCATCCATCAACGAGTTGGATGAGCACCATAGGTGAAAAGTCATAACATGATTGTTTGGGTCCTCTCCCGCTTTGCCGTCGAATTTAGGAATTTCCAATGGAAGCTTGGCTGGTATAGCAGGCCATTGGGGAGAGTGACGAATAGGATCATTTAAAATCCTTGACAAATCCGGAAGATCCAAAGTGGCTAGAAAGGGTAACTGTCGATTCACCTGCGGGTACTGGTGGATTTGGGGAGGAAGCCCTATCGACAAACTAGTAGGACCATAAGCAGTCTGCATATGATGTGAAGACCCAGGTAGATTCAGTGGTGGTTGGAGAGGATAGTAGCTCATAGTATTATACCCTGGAACAGGGGCTTGAGTTTGAGCATTCGCCCCCCAAATGGGATTGAACGAACCTGGATATGGTTGGCCCATACTAGGGGGTATTACGGACGCAGTTGGAAATTGATGCCCCCCAGTCGATTGAGGAGGATGTTGTATCAACTGATTCCAATACTGGGCCAAGGAGGGAGGTATGTTTTTCCCATAAGGTGGGGTCGGTCCTCCCATTGAAGGTGGTGTTCCAATTGGGGGTGGTTTTCCAATTGGGACTTGTGTGCCAACAAGAATTTACCCGCTGAATGGGGGTTGAGTCATACCACCTTGGTGAAATGGTCCACCGACCGAAAACTGGTAATTTGGAGTGAAGGACGGAATAGTGCCACTAGGATTAATATTTCCAGTAGAAGATGAAGGAGGTCCTCCAAAAGGAAATTGAGGGAGTGTTGGAATAAAACCGAGAAGAGAGTTCCCAGAAGAAGAAGGACCACCAGGAGAGCCAAATGGGGTTTGCGTAGGAGTAGGAATGGAAGAATTCAATGCACGATATCTAGGTGGTAGTGTCAGAGTGACATTGGACGTTCGCAGTGTGTTGATGGGAGCAAGATTAACCGCAGTAAACCTGGTTGGAACACTTGTAGTATCTGTGAGATGGGCCATTTCGGAAGGGATGGTAAAGTGATAAGTGGTAGTCAACGATACTGTCTTTGGAATAGAGATTTTGGAAATCACAGGTGGGTTGATTTCATAAATCACAGGTGAACCTAGACCAAAAAGGTCCCGTCGGAAAACACCTGTAGACCAAAAAGGGTCTTGGTCCCCAGGTCCAGTCGAAGATCCATAATACACAACAATTAAGTCTCCATAAGAGTTTGCTCGCATAAAACACCTCTCAGAATTGGGATGAATTCGAAAGTCCTCTCGAGTATTGGTGATTCAAAAATGTTCTAGAGAGTTAGTTCGTTCCACTTGTGGCATGGTGACGACTGTGACATCACTTTGCCGAGGAGAGCCCTCAGGTGTACTTGTAGGCAAGGGTTGAGAACCTTCCAGATGCTCTGGAGATAAACCCTACATTCTACATGAACGACGTGGAGGAGCTATTGTAAATGAGTGACAAAATTCACAAAGAAAATCTTATAGTCAACTTTGGTAAACGAACAACACGCGCTAGTAAACAAAATCTAGAAAGCAACACCAAGCAAACAAGACCTTCTAATTCTCAAGTCACTAGTTGGTGATGAAATCCAACGTCGCAACAACGAGATGAGAAGGGGCTGGGCTAGGGTGGAAAAGTTACGCTGATGACCTGCTTAACGGACTTACACCCTGGTCCAAGCTCCCACACATAATCGTGGGTATACCCTCCAAGGAGCCTAAGTGAGTTTGGTCAACGTCGATTCCAGGTACCGTGAAGAATTTCCCCTTCACAGTCACCTCGTGTAAGAACCTAGAGAGATAAGCCACTAAGGTTACCACTGACAACAATAAATCCTGGGGGGACAGTCGACAGTCCGATCCACACGCAAAGGCAGGGTATCAAGCCCGAAATCAATTCAAAAGGCTTCCACTCATCATTGTGGGTATACCTCCGAGTGACCCCCATAATATGTGAAATATCTACACCGATATCAACAGAGCAGGGTGAGTAACTCTGCCAATATCAATGCGACCTCGTGTTTGACCCTTGTGTGAGAAGGGCTTCCCAGGACAAGATGTTCCAAATGGAATTTAACACTCCCTAACACAAGATTCTATTGTGTGTTTTGTACTTTGGAGAGTGTATCTCTCTTCCTACTCCAAAGCGCTAGCCTAGCTAAATGTTGGTGTAATAGAGCCCTAGAAAAGATTTACTAGATAAATTTTATGATTATGCAGTGTTATTAAGAGCTGTTATTTACTCAAAGGTAACGAAGATGAAACTGATGTTGTATCAGACTCTAACCCAACTATGCATGGATGAGAATGAAATATATCAATTTTCGTTCAATGAATCCTATGTATGGGAGGGAGAGAGAAGTTTTCCAGATCAACCTTGAACTACAAGACACAATTTCTTTTAAAATGCAAATGCAACAAATCACGCATCAATAACAATTCTCTATTGTTTCTTTTTCAATAAGTTCAACAATTGATTTTCAATGTTTTCGAAGACGAAAATGATTTTTGAAAGAAAAACGTTTGTTCACTTTTCAAAAAGGACCCACAACATGATAGTGAGAGTACATAAAATCAAAAACCAATGAACAAGCAATGATAAAAACCCAAACCACTCTTTCAATGAAAACAAAAATAACAAGCAAACCAATCTAGTCTTTTCAATTGCATAAGAAAAGTGATCTTTCAAACAATAAGCAAATGATAAAGATCAAGAAACTTAACTTTCAACCGATCTCCGGTCCTTAACCAATCAAGCACACTCAGATGTCGAGATCAGAGAGTATAGCTTCGCAAAGAAAATTCAAGGAATGAAAGTAAAAAAAAAGTGACAGGAAGAGCCTTTGAAATCCTAATACTATTCGTGCATGAAAATGAAGACAAGAAGAACATCAATCAATGGTCGAAGAAACTCTTTTTAGGCATCTAAACCGATCTGGGAAATTCAAGATGCAAAAACTCAAATCCAAAACTTTGAAAAAAGGAGTTCGCAGGCTGGCAATATTACACAGTGCGAGAATTAGTGATTCTCGCAAGTGGTCTTTGAGCAGAGTGCGAGAACCTCTCACTGAACCTAAAAGCAGGGTGCAAACCCTATAGATTCTCGCAGGCTACTGTGAAGTGCAGTGCGAGAATGTCTGAAACTAGTCAAATTTTTGGAAAAAGACACAAAATTTGAAGAGGCCTCTGGACCCAGAGGGTCTATCAAGGTATCCTGAAGACTCAGAGATTGATATGAATGGAGAAAAGAAAGGCAAGAGAAAATGGCCAAGGAAAAATACCAAAACCCACAAAGAAAATGAGTTGTTCCCTAGTGGAGTCGCCAATTTTGTTATCGGACTAATCGGTAGGTGCAGACACTAACTGATCTCCCTAGATCCACCTGGATCTAGAACAAAATAGGACAGGACATGACTCTTTCCCTAAGTTTTGACCATTGAATTAACTAGTAGGAAGGAACAAGTAACATACCTTTGTATCGCTCCCTAGGGTCTCTGTTGCTCCCGCTTCACTCTGGTGCTCTCGTGAGGTCAAGATCAAGACAACACAAACCAACCAAAGTGAAGATAGAAAAATAATTCAACTGTCAACTTATGTGTATGATCAAGGAGTTACACAATAAAGTGAGAATAGCTTTATGGGAATGAGACATGTCGCTGTATCATATTAATGGAAAGTAAAGATTACAACCTGATCACCTTGATGTCGCAAGCTTCCTTTCGGTGGCTCTTGGCTCCAACACACACACTTGCTCAATCCTTGTATGAAGAAGATCAAATCCTCTTGATAGACTTGCTAGAGTCTCCAAGCTCCTGTTCAAGCTAGGTCCTTCACACAATTCTTTCACCAATTCTCCAATGAATCTTGCTTAACCTTTTCCATGAGAATTCCCTCAATATATAGGAGAGAATGAGATAGTTACTTGGATAAGAATGATCCCACAATATCAGGGAATCTAGTACAAGGATAACCATTCGAATGCCAACCCATTCTTCTAGAAGATTCCCTTCTAGAATCATCGAGAATTCATCTTTTTCCATGCTTTAGGATGAGTTCGCACCCTAGCTATTCAACACAGTGTGAGAAGTTCGCACCCTGGCTTAAGGAAGCCTACAAGAATGGGTCATTTTCGCACCCTAATATATTAGCAGCCTGCGAACCCTCTTCAAAAGTGAGTTTTCTGGGAAGAGATGAAAGTAACTTTTCTCAGAAGAAAGTTCTTATGAAGAGCCTGAGTACACCATCATTAATACACCATCATGATGACCAAAATCATGAGTAACAGGTATGAACATGAGCATTCGCCTCATGATGACATCTTTCGAGGGGCGAGATCCTATGCCAAGGTCCTAAGTTGGATTCAAACCCTGTCTCTCGAGGAGATGGTTGATTTCTTCAAATTTCAGGAACACCGACATAGCTACCTTCCCCCAGTCCTATAGGGTAAGAATCCACAGACTGCAGATGTAAAGAAAATGGAAGCCAAGGGCTCCAAAGATTCAGGACCTTACCAAGAGGAACAACAGGAAAATAAGAAGCAAACCGGGGACCCAAAACAGGAAGCCGAGAACCCCAATCCTCCAAGCAAGCCAGCCTCGGTTGTTACCCTGGGGAAATCATCCAAGAAGATCGACAGCCCCATCGTTTATGTTACTCCCCTACAATCCACAAAGGGGACCCCAGACACAGGATGGATTTTCGGTGAAGAACTAATGCCCATAACTATGGAAGAGTTTCCTCCGAACGATTTTTTCTTCGATAAGAAGAGAAAGGTCGTTGTGAAACAAGAATTTTATCAAGAAGTAGGCACGAAAGACAAGAAATTTAAAATCCTTGCTAATGGGAGAGCCATGAAAAAAGAGGAATTTGCAACTCAGATAGCAGGGATGTTGGGGGCTTTGGCCACAACCAATCAATATTCTGTCGAGTCCCTAAAAGAACAGTTGAATTGGAAAAACTGCTTGATCAAAACTTTGGAGGATAAATTGGCTACAACAGAAGCAACCGCTAGAGATCAGGCGAACACATGTATAGAGCTAGCTAGGGAAACTGATCAAAAATAAATCGAGCGGCTCAAATACGATCTTGAACAGACACAACAGATGGCTCAGAACAGACAATTACAGATAAACCAACAAGGAGAATTGATAGGGTAGTTACAGGCCAAATTAAATTTCGCCGAAAGCCAGATGATAGATATCAGGATATTCCAATCCCAAGCCATAGAAATCTAAAAAAAGAGTGTCAGCAACTCAGCAAGATTTACTTGCTAAAGTGGAAACTATTCAAAACCACTGCCAACTCATTGATCAAGTACTGGAAAACATCTCCTTCAGAGAAAAATAAGTTGGGGCGGCTTGGGTCGCTTTCCAAGAGGCTGTTATAGCCACGACAAAAAAGGAAACGGGCAGTAGTTCCAGGTTTTCCATCCCAGAGCAGACCCAAGGTAACATCTTGCTGAAGGCATGGGAGCGTAACATATCAAAAGGAAAACAATGAGCTAAAGAGGTAAGAAACTCTTGTGAAGAAACTTTTGGCTTCATAGATGGGAGTTTGTTGGATCTTGATAGTGAAAACAACACTGAGACACTGGGCCAAATTAATATAGCCAAGCACCTGCTCAATATCAAGGAGAATGAGGAAAGAGATTTGGCTGAAATATCATAGATAAATTAGACATATATAGTCCAAGTAGATAAATGGCTAATAAAACCAAGTGTACATTTATGTTCTATCGGCGCCGAAGACCGACAAGTAGAAGGAAAGTTGCCACAATTAGTGAAGGATTGTTAGACTTGTGAGGCAAATAATCAAGCATAACCTTCTAGGTTGATAGCCCAGTTGGTGGAGAGGTGCGTCACTTGCACCGAGCATACGAAGGGGCAGGTTTCCGGTACCAAATAATGACATGTGTCTGCCTATTCAATTTTTAGAACCCGAAGTTCAAAGGAAGGAAGGTGCTCCATCCACCTGAAAGAGGACAAAGACAAAGAATTGAAACGCAAAAGTCTCCTTTTTGTAATCGAAAAAATTCCTGGAACGATTGAGATTCTAACGTATAGAAATTTGTATAAATATGCACTTTGAAGAAAGAACCAGGGCTGGACCTTTTTGGTCGATTGTAATAGAGACTCTCTCCTTTTGAGAATTAATACAAAGCAATCTGAAGACTCTTGATTCTGTCAAGACTATGTTATGAGTTTGTTTCCTCTGTGATTTCGTATTCAATTTCATTTTGCACATATATATCTGATGAATGTTTTTATTGCAGTTTAGTAAAACCTCTACTGTGGTGATCAATTTTTAGTCATCTATATCGTTTACAGTTTTTCCTCTGTATCGGCTATTAGCAGGTACAAGACCCGTGAACTCTTTAGATCTTCATATTTTATGCTTTGTCAGATTTTTCTTATCTTTTTCTTCTTCTGTTTACAGGGTGAGATTCTCCCTTGATAGGAGCCTCGCATTATAGACAACTTAATGTTTTTCTCACATTTCACACACCATTTATTTAAAAGATAACTCATTTACGGGAAAAGGCCTTTGGTTTGCACTTTATCTTCAAATATTGGATTCAAAGTTCTCTTTTATACGATCAAATTGATACAGCATCAAAAACTTTGAAATCTCCTTTAATTTTCCTGTTCATCTATGACTGTCCCCATTACAAGACAACCTAATATTGAACCAGGCTTGTTGGACCAAACCCATATCTCTTTGAACCTTTTTTATGCCATACTTAAAAAAACCACCACCCGGGTAGAACTTGAATGTTCATGGGCCACGATTGAACGAGATATAAGCATCCAAGAATAGTTGGAAGTGAGACAATGACAACCTGGAAATCAGCCTTAGCTTCCTTTCCCGAAGGTTGATTCTTTCACCTTTTTATCCTTTACTCACTTTTAGATGCCTAGACACTGTACTTTCTAAGCCTTAAGTATAGACTGTGGAACAACATCTTTCTGGCGTTGTTGCCGGGGAACGAAGTTATGAAACCTTTTCCCTGGGAAGAACGACATTTTTGCAAGTTTCTCTCTTTCATAGTGAACAAAGAGTGAACACCTTCTAAAGCATTTTATTATCTTTCACTTGGCAACTCCATGTTTAAATAAGCTGGCATCTGGTCGAAGGAATACCAGACAAAACCTGGAGGGTAAACAGACCACGTCCATTTCCGATCCCAAAAAAATACTGAAAACTAGAGGTTCCCTTAAGCCAACTACTGTAGTCTACCAGCTTAAGTACCCACAACCCAATACCAAGATTTCCGTTGAACCTTCAACTTCGCACAATCCCCTCCCTGAAACCATCAACCCAACTTTAAATCTCTCTGAGGTTAAAAGTGAAATCCATCTGATAACTTTTGGCGTACAAAAAGGTAAAAACCTCGCAGTGAATTTATCCGAGATCGATATTCCACCGAATCTTCAGTTAGATTTCACGACCCCACCAACTCTCGAAGAGTACACCATATACTTAGACTCCACACCCGCAGGTTCCCCTGATTTCATCTCTTGAAAATCCTAGGAGCCAAGTCCTTGCATCTCTTTTCACTTGTCTTCGCTCTTCTCGTCTCTCGAAGAAGCTAGAAATTCGCTTTTAGTCTTCCAGAACCCTCTATATAACACACCTTTTCCCTATTTGGTAGTACCGATGGTGGCCGCTGGAGGAGGAGGTGGAATGGCTCCAGGAGGAGGAGCGGGGGGCCAAGGGCCTCCCCCGCCTCCCAGAGTTTTCGCTAAAGTAGTTGCGAGATATGCGCCTTTGGTCCTGCCCGTCCCTCTCCATGACCTTCCTAAAAATTACATAAAAAACTTACCTAAATTTACAGGGGAAGGGGAGTTGACCGTAGCTGAACATATAAACTTCTTTGATCAGTTCATCGATATCCTAGGTCTCGAACATGAAGACGTATATTCGATATTGTTTGTTCAGACTTTCGAAGGACAGGTACAAACCTGGTTTTGAAGTCTACCCGCATGATCGATATTATCCTATGATGCCCTAGAAGACTCCTTTATTATACAATGGGGCGAAAGGAAAGACCATTTGTATTATTTGATAGAGTTCGGATGTTTAAAGAAAAAGACTTCGAAAACTGTTATGGAATTCATTCAAAGATTTAACAAGTTATATAATAAGATCCCGTGTCGAAGTTAAACCATCCCAACCTGCAGCCAAGGTAACCTTTGCGGGAGCCTTCGAACCCGATTTCGCACTTCTTTTGAGAGAAAGGAGGGGAGATACCCTAACCCGAATGCAAGATGATGCCGTAGAAATTGAATCTAATATGATGGATTCGGGCAAGTTGAAAACCAAGGTAGAAATGAGAAATCGAGAAAACAAACGTTTTAGGGAACAAGCGGGACCCTCAGGGTCAAATAGATCCACAGACGACAAAATGGATGATATGGCTAGGATAATTAAGGAGTTATCAAATAAGATTTACAGAATGGAGCTAGATCAATCCAAGGCCGATTCTTTCGTTAAAACAAAATTCAGAAGAAACCCCAATCCTCAAAATCAACAAAGGCAGATTAAAAATGAAGACCAGAAAATTCAAACCCCTTTAAAAAATGAAAATTTTATAGGAGGAAACGACCTGCAAGATTTCGAGGGTCTGGAAGAAGATGTGACAAATTTGTGTGATGACTGCACTCAACCTTATTTAACCAAAGAATATTATGAGAAGTCCTTAAACACACAACAACCGTCAAATAAAGATGATGACATAAACAACACTGATGTTTCTGTCTATAAAAAAATAACTGATTCTATAATGGTTGAGGTCCAACCGAGGTATAACCTGAGGTCTAAAAACAAACCTGCGTTGACTCCTCAACCCAAGAAAATTCTCCCTAGAGGTGAAGTATACAAGCCCTCCCCAAAAGAGACCGAGACACCTAATAGAAAAATGAAAGGGGCAGACTCGCCAGATCACAAAGTAAAGGAGGTTGAGACCTAAACAAAGGAAACCAAGATAGCTGAAACACATATACCGGTAGATAAACTCACTGGTGATAAATCAACACAAACAAATAAAGTAGAAAAGAAGGAGTCCTTGGTTTCAACCAAATAAACAGACAAAGGTGGTGGAGTGTTCAGCCTCTAAAATGAGATAAATAAGATAAAAATACCAATCCCTCTGGTGGAATTAGCGAAGAATCCTGTATATCAAAAGCAGATGACCAAAGCGATAGGTTTGTCGGAGCTAGAAAGCCACTCTGACATGATAAAATTGGAAGATGATAAGCCCAATATCACTTTTGGTCCACATTTCGAGGGTGCCAGAGACACCATTGCTCCCTTCTATATCACCTTGAATGTGCATTATCGACTGCTACATAACTGCATGCTAGACTCTGGGGCCTCACATAATGTGATGCCCAAAACTATTATGGATAGACTAGGCCTCAAGATCACCAGGCCTTATTGGGATCTCTACTCTTTCAATTCAAGAAGAGTAAAGTGCCAGGGTATGATAAAGGATTTAGTAGTCACTCTTGCACAAGTCCCGGTGAAAAGCGTCCTGATGGATGTAGTTATTGCCGATATAACCCCGAAGTATGGCTTACTGCTATCTAGGTCATGGGGAGCCAAACTTGGTGGGTCTCTTCAACTAGACATGACCTATGCCATGATTCCTGTGTTTGGTGGACAACATACTCGGTTATATAGGGAAACGAGGCTATCCTACACAGTGAGCAACCCTCAGAATCCTAACAATTATCTTGTTTACATTGTCGATCAAGATATAGGAAATTGTATTCTGTCTTTTGATGATGATGTACATAGATGTGTAGAAGATAATTACTTAGAAAATAATGAATCAGGAAATACATACGAAAATATGCATAGCACTGGGATTCGGAAAATGTTTTTTGACGATGCCCTGTCATGTGAAGGAGCGGGTGCAGTAGTACTTTTTGTGGCACCTAACAACGAATTTGTTATCCCTTTCTCTTACAGGCTTTAGTGGGATATATACTACACCAATAACGTATGTGAGTATGAAGCCTTAGTCTTAGGGTTGGAAGTTGCCAGGAAGTTGAACATAAAGAACCTGGAAGTTTACAGAGATGCAGAGTTGATAGTGAAACAGATAAATCGGCAGTACCAGGCCAAGCACCCAAGATTGAGATCTTACAGAAATTGCGCCTGGGATCTTATGGAAAATTTCTTTTCATCGGTAAAGGTTCATTTCATCCCATGGGCCGAAAACTAGCAAGCCGATTCACTGGCCAAAGTGGCTTCAACTTTCGTACCCCCCACCGTTTTCAAATTAAAGTACCACATAGAGTTAAGGCACAAACCATCCATACCAAACAACATACAACACTGGCAGGATTTCAAGGATGAGGAACATATCAGAAAGTTCCTAGAAATGGTGGGTGATTTCTCCGAAACCCACATTGACCAGGAGGACCAAAAAGATCATACCTGGATTATGCAAGAGGGAGAGGAGCCTCAGGAGTTTTGAGAAAAAATTTCTAACCATCACATGTTGGTTTTAAAGAACAATCAGATTCCGAAGGGACTAATCCCCTTGGAGAGACTGTTTGATCAGAACGATATGCCCTTAAAATCCACTCTACAACCCCAACCAGAAGAGGTTGAAGACTGTGACGTAGGGACCAAAGAGGAGCCTAGGATGGTTAAAATATCAAAGTACCTTCCTCTTGAGGTAAAAAGCAAGTATAAAGAATTAATCAGGCGATATAAAGATGTCTTCGCTTGGTCTTACGAAGAACTGAGAACCTACGACACCACTTTGATCGAACACAAGATACCCCTGAAGCTTGGTGTCAAACCCTTTAGACAAATCAACCCTATCTTATTGCCTGTGGTTGAAAGGGAAGTTAAAAATCTCTTGGATGCAAAAATAATAGTACCACTGAGATACTCCGATTGGGTAGCAAACTTGGTCCCGGTTAGAAAGAAGAGCGGGGAGATTAGACTGTGTGTTGATTTAGAAACCTAAATAAGTCCTCCCTCAAAGACAACTACCCTCTACCCAAAATGGATCACATATTAGAAAAGGTAGTTGGGGAAAATAGGATGTCGATGATCGACGGGTTCTCTGGGTACAATCAAATTGTTGTAAATGAACATGATAAAAAAAAACAGCCTTCACTACCCCTTGGGGTACATTCATGTATGATAAGATGCCTTTTGGTCTAATGAATGCAGGTGCCACCTTCCAACGTGCTATGGATATCGCTTTCATCGACGAAAGAGATAAGTTCATGGTTATCTATCTCGATGATCTTACCATTTTTTCTAAATCTGACGAAGATCATTTGATACATCTCAAGTAGACATTTGAAAAATGTCGCAAGTTTGGTTTGTCTTTAAACCCCAAAAAGTCTCACTTTTCCATGCAAGAAGGTAAACTCTTGGGCCATATTGAGTCTCGAGATGGAATTAAAATTGATCCTAGTAGGGTTGAAGCTATAGACACTATAAATATTCCTAGAAACGTAAACGAAATTCAGTCATTCTTAGGAAAAATATTTTTTTTGAGGAGATTTATCCCAAACTTTGCTGAAATTGTGAAATTGATCACAGATATGCTAAAGAAGAACAATGAAGTGAAATGGATAGCAGAGGCCAAAGCATCGTTTGCACGCATCAAGAAGGTTATAAGTGAGGCACCTGTATTAGCAAGCCCTGATTATCTAAAGGAATTTCTTATTTTCTCATTCGCCTTCGAACACACACTTGCCGCGATACTCCTACATAAAAATGAAGAAGGTTTCGAGCAACCGATAGCCTTTTTCAGCAAGAGTCTCAGAGACGCCGAAATCAAATATGATATAATGGAAAAACAAGCGTATGCTATGGTGAAGGCATTAAAGGATTTCAGAACTTACGTGTTGCATTCCAAGGTAATCGCGTACGCACCCACCAGCTCCATGAAAGACATATTGGTTTAGTCTGACAGTGATGGCAAAAGGGGACAATGGCTCACTAAAATTCAAGAATTTGATCTAGAGATAAAACCGATGAGACTAGTAAAGGGTCAAAGCTTGGCTAAGCTCTTAGCAGAATCAAATTTCAGAGCCCTCGGTATAAATGGCCTATAGAAATGTGAGGAGAGTGTGGACATGAACGAGCTCGATGAGAAAACAAGTGAATTCATAATCGAAGAGAAGTTTGCCTCATCTGATTGGTACAAAAACATAGTGTCCTACCTACTAACCTTGAAATGCCCAAGTGATTTATCCCCATCCAAAGACAGGACGCTAAAACTGCATGCGATCAAGTACTGTATATATGAAAGTCAATTGTATTGGAAGGAACCACTTGGCTTCCTGTTGGTTTGTTTGGTTGAATCTGAAATAGAGAAGGTCATAAGCGAATTTCACGAAGGAGTATGCAGGGGACATCACGCTTGGAGGGCGACAGCTTATAAGATCCTGAGGGTAGAGTATTATTGGCCAAAACTTTTCTTAGACGTCAATGCAAAAGTCAGAACCTGCAACCCTTGCCAATTGTTCACAGGCAAGAATAAACTCCCAGCTCTACCGTTGGTTCCGGTCAAGACAGAATCCCCTTTTCAGCAATGGGGATTAGATTTTATAGGAAAAATTAACCCCCATTCTAGCACTCAACACAAATGGATCCTAATTGCCACAGATTACTTCACTAAATGGGTGGAGGCTATTCTGACCAGAAGGGCAATGGATTCGGTGGTAATAGATTTCCTAGAAGAGAACATTTTGTCTAGGTTCGGCTTCCCCCGAAAGATAGTCACAGATAATGCCCAGGCTTTTAAATCTATGGCTATGATCAGTTTTTGCCAAAAATACAATATCGTGCTCAGCCATTCCACAACACATTACCCTCAAGGAAATGGACTAGCCAAGTCTTCAAACAAGAGTCTGATCAATGTAATTAAGAAAGTGTTGAACGAGAACAAAAAATCTTGGCACGTACATTTGAAATACGTTTTATGGACGAATCGGATAGGCACGAAAAAATCTATTGGCACTTCTCCTTTCCAAATGGTGTACGGGACCGACGTGGTATTACCCATAAATCTAGCGCTTCCCGTAATGAAAATTTGGCAAGATGAGAAAGAAGAACCGAATCCTGTCACAAGAAGGATAAACCATCTGATTGAAGTACAACAACACAGGGTCGAAGTAGACGAAAGGTTGCAAAAATACCAAGACGACATGAAAACGCTATTTGACCGTAAGGCAAAAGACAAAGAGTTTCTCCTCGGCGATTTGGTCTTGAAATGGGATGCTAGGAAGGAAGACTCGGAAAAACACGGTAAATTTGATCATATCTGGTATGGACCATTCAAAGTCACAGCTCCCGAAGGAAAAAATTCGTTTCTATTAGAAAATCTGGATGGTAAAATCTTCAATGCCCCTGTCAACGGGCGTTATTTAAAACACTATATGCAATAATTGGTTCCCAAAAAATTTCCATTGTATATACCAGTTTTTGTTTTCTTTCTATTTCATAATTTCTCTTTGGTAAGTTTACTTTCACCACTAATTAATTAGGTCAATAATTTTTGTAGAAGTAGAGATACGAATTTTTCAATACATTCAACTCTTTTAAAAAGCGCTCTTTGTGTTTACAGGATTCTGGATCGTAACCCACATGAGCGAAAGGAGCAAACATAAAGTCACATATCGGAGACTAAATTCGCCGAAAATAGGTGATAGAAAAAGTTTTCCGTTATTTTAAAAGAAAATGAAATGGTAAGGAAAAGGTACGAATTCCTGAGAATTTTTCTTTTCTTTTAACGAAGGTCTCTAAAGCACCGTGATGGTCTCATAATTTCGATGTTTTCACTTGACTGGTTATCAAAAGAATGACTCCTTACTCTGGATCCTAAGAGTTTCACCCAGATAAAGATAAGAGGTAATTAAGATAAGCAAAGAAAGTAAAGAGCCTCCGGAAAAGGGTACCAAGGTCGGTTTTAATCCATGATCCCTGTGTTTCGAGTCCCAGATCTCTCTCCGTCACCTTTTTCTGTTCGCAGACATACCTTCTTAAAAAAAAAAGCTTTTTTCCAGGTTCTATACATAGGGAGAAGAGATTACGTTTTAGCTTTGGAAGCTGTAAAGCAGATTTCAGAAAGTAAGCCAGTCTTCACAAACACTCAGTCTCTTACTAAGCAAAGTTATGTGTAGGTTGATCTTGACTCTTCTAGGTTTTTCAACATTTTTGAAGGATTGAGGCTTGCTTGAAAGAAGGCCCCTGGAAGTAATCTTTCCCATTTTCCCTGCGGGCTAAGGTGTTTTGAAAATTAAGGGAAGGTTGGTACCAAGTAATCAAAGCAAGTTGACAGACCTCCACTGCAAATATTACACATATATCATCCCTCATACAAACTGATTTCCCCCACTTCGTGTTCTAAAAAGTAAATTATAAGACAGATGGTGAAAGGAAATTCATATTTGATTTCCCCCATATAGTCCAAAGAGATGATGAAAGGAAATTCATAAATGATTGCCCTCATCTCAACATTTAAATGCATAAATATATTTCAAAGTGGTGAAAGGAAATTTAGTAAAAAGGGCCAGATAACTTCAGTGGGGTACTGAACAGGCTCGCTGGCAGTGAAGCAATATATGAGATATATGTAAGGCTGTTATACATGAATCTCACTCTACTCTGGTAATTAACTTTCTCGAAACCGGATCTGCATCCTAAGTTCAGACAAGGCTCCCTGATTAAAAACATGCAATAAACTTCATTTGATGCAAGACAAAAGCCACAAGATCTGTTGGATTTCCTAGGATTGTTTTGATTGTCTTAAGGAAGACCTGAATTCAGTAACGAGAAGGAGAAAGTCATGAAAGGGGCTGCAACTGATTTTGAAACGCATTTGAGTGTTGAAAAGATTTTTGAAAGTAAAAGACAAAATCTCTTCTTCCCTCTGTATCCCCTTTCCTTAAGCAAGTTTCGTAGAAGTAAAACCAATAAATCCATTTACCCAATACATGCACGTGGTCTACTATTCTTCCCATCTCGCAGGAAGATGGGATCCCTAGTCCGAGCCTATGTTGGAGTCTCGTTTCTCAACTGGTTTAAATGTAATTCTTAAAATCAAAGGTTGGCCTTTAAGTTGTCTTTTACTTCGTGACCTTTACCCACTGAAAATCTTAGTAGTCCTGATTTGCAAAGTGGTGATGGCCATTGTACTCCTAAGCCATTGACATTTAACTATTAAATGAGATTTTCCACTTTTATATACCTCGGGATATTGTGTTTCGGGAGTTACAAGTCACACAGTTTCCAAGCCCCGATGCGTGAAGTTGCGAAACAACTTTGAAAACTTACCCAGGTTAGCACCTAGAGTAAAGTTCCTTAAACCTTAGTTAAGTGCTGTCAGGATTTCGTGTCTCGACAATCGCTCTCCCCAAAAGTCTTACCATCATAACTCCAATAGGCAAAGTTTCGAGATAGTTTTACAAGTCACCCGGTTTAGTGTCAGGGGTAAGTCTTTTTAAACCGTAGTTAAACAATGTCGGGGTTTCGCGACTCAGCATTCACTCTTCCAAGAAATTATACCTTCATAGCCTCGAGTCGCGAAATCACGATATTAATTAAACACTTAATCTAGATCATGTTTTTGCTTAACTAGATTGCGTCATCGCGATCTCGGGTTTTAGGAGGTCGAAGGATATGAATGAAAACTCCTGATACAACGAATGCCGAAAAGGGTGATTAAAGTTTAAAGAAAACCTAATTAAAGAAGCTAAGCCAGATTAATCGGTGCATTAATACAAATATTAACATGCATCGTCTACGGGTTAGATTTTTGCGCTAACTTGTGTCACGACCTGTCAAAAATTTATGGCATTTATTTGAAATGAGGTGAAGTGATAGGTAAAGATATTGTTTTTATTTCTAAATATTTCTCTAAAATCGATTTGATCGTTCTGTTCATAAGGACGTCGAGGTTTTAAATGGTCGAGATATAGAGTTCTTTCTCTCATTATTTCAAATTTCATTTCTATCTTGCGTAAAGAAGATTTTCTCACTAGGCTAATTTTTGTATGTATACAGATTTTTACTATAGGAGAGCTAAGTTAGATTCCTCTATCATGGCACCACGAAAAGTGTCCAAGGCGATTGCTGAGAGTTTAGGGCAAGGCTCAGATACTGTTTCAGATACTTCACCCCGAAGTGTTGATTCTGTCAAAACCTAGTCATACGTCTCCGAGATTCTTCAGTCTGAATTGGTGAACTGTTAAGATGATTCCAGCGATAATGAGAAGGATGATTTGGCCACCAAATACAAAATCATCGTTCAAGCAGAGATGCATAAGATAGGGGCCAGGCCACGACTCCTTCCCTACTATGATATGATCTGATGGGCATTAGACCATGTGGGTATCCTGACCAAAACTATTATCAGTGAGCATAAGGTGACCATTGGGACCTTTAGACCAGAATATTTGCAGGCGATGTACCAATTTTCACCCACACCAAACTTCTCACACAATTCCAAGTTTCTGGAAGTTTTTAAGTGGAAAGAATGCGAGAAATATGGTATAAACTTGTCTGATCTGATCAAGGATTGGGTTTCGCACCCCGCAAAGTTCAGGGAGGACGACAATGGAGTTTATTCAATATCTTCCTTGGAGCCACAATTCAAATATATAGCAATGATGACCTGTAGGTTGTATGGGAAGGAGGACACCATACATTGTTTTCTCCCGTGGCTACCTCTCATTCATACAGTTGCTGAAGGTTGTTCCTTTGACTGGGCCAAATTGTTGTCAGACAGTTTAACTAGCCGGATTACTGAATATCAGATGCAGAGGGCGAATGGAAAGGCCGCTTCATTTTTTATGTACACCTACATCATGGATGCTGTTTGTTTCATGATGCCTTTCCCCCTAATGGGATGGAGCTGGAATCCATCTGAGGTTGAGCCTATCCATGTCTACCACTCAAAAATTTGGGAAGATAAGGCCACATAATTTATATACGAATTTTTTAATTAGGTGATGGTACCAATAAATATCTCCATCTTTGACAACCCACCGCCCAGGATTTCAGATAGCATCGCCACCAACTTGAGCAACGTGGCCGACTGGTATGTAGAGGTGAAATTTTCATACATCAGGGTTTTCGGCACCTCTGTTCCGCCCTATGCTCTACCATTATTCATACCGGACAGGTTGGTTTGTCGCGAAATCGCTAGGCAAACTGTGATTGGTGGCATGAGAAAAGAGCTTAAAGGATTTTCGAAGAAGGTATGGCCGCCCTTACCCATTCATTTAAATACATATTCTTTATTAGATTTTGGACATGCAAAAGCCGAGGAAGCAGCTTTGGAAGATATTAAATTGGTCCACATTGAGTTCAAGAAGCACGACCCACACAGGATAGTGGGAAATCACATGGCAAGTTGTGGCCTTAAAAGGTATGAACACGAGCATTCGCCTCATGATGACATCTTCCGAGGGGCGAGATCCTATGCCGAGTTCCTAAGTCAGATTCAAACCCTGTCGCCTGAGGAGATGATTGATTTCTTCAAACTTCAGGAACATCGACGGAGCTTCCTTCCCCCAGTCTTACAGGGTAAGAATCCGCAGACTGCAGATGTACAACAGACGAAAGCCAAGGGCTCCAAAGATTCAGGACCTAACCAAGAGGAACAACAGGAAAATAAGAAGCAAACCGGGGGCCCAAAATAGGAATTTGAGATCCCCAATCCTCCAAGCAAGCCAGCCTCGGTTGTTACCCTAGGGAAATCATCCAAGCAGATCGACAGTCCCATCGTTTTTGTTACTCCCCTACAGTCCAGAAAGGGGATCCTAGACGCAGGATGGATTTTCGGCAAAGAACTAACGCCCATAACTGTGGAAGAGTTGCCTTCGAATGAATTTTTCTTTGATAAGAAGAGAAAGGCCATTGCGAAACAATAACTTTATCAAGACGCAGGCATGGCAACCAAGAAATTTAAAATCCTTGTTGATGGGAGAGCCATGAAAAAAGAGGAATTTGCAAATCAGATAGCAGTGACGTTGGGGGCTTTTTCCACAGCCAACCAATATTCTGTTGAGTCCCTAAAAGAACAGTTGAAGTGGAAAAACCGCTTGATCAAAAATTTGGAGGATAAGTTGGCTACAATAGAAGCAGCCGCCAGAGATCAGGTGAACACAAGTATAGAGATAGCAAGGGCAACCGATCAAAAGGAAATTGAGCATCTCAAATCTGATCTCGAAAAGACACAGAAGATGGCTCAGACTAGACAATTACAGATAAGCCAACAAGGAGAATTGATAGGGAAGTTACATGCCAAATTAAATTTCGCCGAAATCTAGATGATAGATATCGGGATATTCCAATCCCAAGCCATAGAAATCCGAAAAAGAGTGTCAGCAGCTCAACAAGATTTACTTGCTAAAGTGGAAACTATTCAAAACCATTGCCAACTCATTGATCAAGTACTGGAAAACATCTCCTTTAGAGAAAAATAAGCTGGGGCGGCTCGGGTCGCTTTCCAAGAGGCTGTTATAGCCACAAAAAAAAGGAAACAGGCAGTAGTTCCAGGTTTTGCATCCTAGAGTAGATCCAAGGTAACATCTTGCTGAAGGCATGGGAGCGTAACATATCAGAAGGCAGACAATGAGCTAAAGAGGTAAGAAACTCTTGTGAAGAAACTTTCGGCTTCATAGATGGGAGTTTTTTGGATCTCGATAGTGAAAACATCATTGAGACACTGGGCCAAATTAATATAGCCAAGAACCTGCTCAATATCAAGGAAAATGAGGAAAGAGATTTGGCTGAAATATCACAGATAACTCAGACAGATATAGTCCAAGTAGATAAATGGATAATAAAACCAAGTGTACATTTATGTTCTATCGGCGCCGAAGACCGATAGGTAGAAGGAAAGTTGCCACAATTAGTGAAGGATTGTTACACTTGTGAGGACAATAATCAAGCAGAACCTTCCAGGTTGATTGCCCAGTTAGTGGAGAGGTGCGTCACTTGCACCGAGCATGCGAAGGGGCAAGTTTCTGGTACCAAATAATGACATGTGTCTGCCTGTTCAATTTTTAGAACCCAAAGTTCAAAGGAAGGAAGGTTCTCCATCCACCCAAAAGAGGACAAAGACAAAGAATTGAAACGCAGAAGTCTCCTTTTTGTAACCAAAACAATTCCTGGAACGATTGAGATTACAACGTATAGAAATTTGTATAAATATGCACTTTGAAGAAAGAACCAAGGATGGACCTTTTTGGTCGATTGTAATAGAGACTCTCTCCTTTTGAGAATTAATACAAAGCAATCTGAAGACTCCTGATTCCGTCAAGACTGTGTTATGAGTTTGTTTCCTCTGTGATTTCGTATTCAATTTCATTTCGCATATATATATCTGATGAATGTTTTTACTGCAATTTAGTAAAACCTCTACTGTGGTGATCAATTTTTAGTCATCTATATCATTTACAGTTTTTCCTTTGTATCAGCTATTAGCAGGTACAAGACCTGTGAACTCATTAGATCTTCATATTTTATGCTTCATCATATTTCTTCTTATCTTTTTCTTCTTCTGTTTACAGGGTGATATTCTCCCTTGATAGGAGCCTCACATTATAGACAGCTTAATGTTTTTCTCACATTTCACACACCATTTATTTAAAAGATAACTCAGTTACGGGAAAAGGCCTTTGGTTTGCATTTTATCTTCAAATATTGGATTCAAAGTTCTCTTTTATATGATCAAATTGATACAGCATCAAAAAACTTGAAATATCCTTTAGTTTTCCTGTTCCTCTATGACTGTCCCTATTGCAAGACAGCCTAATATTGAACCCGACTTATTGGACCAAACCCATATCGCTTTGAACCTTTTTGATACCATACTTAAAACAACCACCACCTGGGTAGAAATTGAACGTTCATGGGCTATTATTGAATGGGATATAAGCATCCAGGAACAGTTGGAAGTGAGGCAACGACAACCTAGAAATCAACCTTAGCTTCCTTTCCCGAAGGTTGATTCTTTCACCTTTTTATCCTTTACTCACTTTCGGATGCCTAGACACTATACTTTCTAAGCCTTAAGTATAGAATTTGGAACAACATAGGGAAAATATCCTATATGGATAGTGCTTGTCATGTCATTTCCGGTGGTATGTGGAATGTCACATAATTCCTCACGGTTAGAGAGTTATGGCCTTGAGAAGTTGGAGACCCCAGGTTTGGGTAATGGACCCAAGTTTGTTTGATGGGTAACAGTATGAGTTATGATATATTTTCAGATAATACTATTCTATATGGATAGTACATGTCATGCCATTTCTGGTGGTATGTATAACATCACATAACTCCTCACGGTTTGAGAGTTATGGCCTTACGAAGTTGGAGGACCCTCATATGTCATCTAGAAGCCCCAAAAGGTCAAAGTAATCAAAGTGGTTTAAGATAATTTAAAAGGTAAATAATAAAGTGAAGTTATGAGTGTATTATAATTGAAAGTGAAAACAAAATAAATTATTTCAATAATAAATTTAATGGAGAAATTAGAAGTGGACCCAACCCTAAAATAAGGAAAGTGGGCCAAGTGACCTAGAAGATGTTTTTAAGGAAGCTACTTGGAGAGTATAAATAAGTGGCAAGGCTCTTTCATTTGAATTACACTTGAGAATATTGAATATCTATATGTGTATGAGGTAACCAAGGATATATAAACCGAAATTCTGAGTGAAGGTGAAGAAAAGAAGGCCAAAATGCAAGGAAGGATAAATTCTTTTGATGGTGCTTTCTAAGGTATGTTATTTACAGGTCATCTCACCATTTTCGCTATAATGTTTTTTCTATAATGATTCATACCATGAAATTTCTATGCAAGTGAGAAAACATATCCAGGTATCCGTGGTAAAACAATATTCTTGTGGGTCATTGTATTTTGGGAGTTACACTCCGTGGAAAATAGGGTTTGTGGCTAGTCCTGAAACTAGTCAAAATCAAGTGTTTCGGGTAAAAACGTCACAACTTCTTCATAACAGATCCAAATTCATTGATACTAAATGTGTTGGTTAGGGTACAGTCTTTAATATTTTGTGTAATAGTTTCATATCAATTCATCAAATATTTTTTGCGGAGCACACTCTACAAGGTCGCTCTCTAGAATAAGCCAGAATTCAACAAGGTATGCCATTTTTGCTATAACTCCTTTTTTGAGAGGTTCCAAGTAGTGAAACTTGGAGGAATTAAATAAAACACAATGAAGAACATTTTGTATCAATTTCACATCTTTATACATTACAGGTTCAAATTTATGATTACTTCAAGTTAAGGTTGTTGACTAATCCAAAACTAGGCATGTGAGACTAAAGAAAAGTTTGATGAAATTGCTAGTCTCTTGTTTTTAAAGTTAAGGAAGGTTTGCAGGAATGTGATAATATACACCATTTCTATTATAGAGCTACAAATAAGATTTGGATGATGAAATTGATGAGGGATTTTGGTTGTGGTACATGTTGAGTACATGGTTGAGACAAGTAGTTGATGAGTTGGCGCACATACATGAGGTGTATATTTGATGATGTTGGTACATATTGATGAGTATGAGTTGATGAGTAGTTGACACATGATTGGTACATACTTGGTACATGGTTGGATGCACTTGTTTATGGTACATGTTGATTACAGGTTGGTGCATGGTTGATGCACTTGTTTATGGTACAAGTTGATTACAGGTTGAGGTACAGGTTGATGCATGGTTCAAATTTATTGGTACAGGTTTACAATGGTATATCTCACAGTGATAGTGTGACAGTGGTTCCATCATTCTACTTCTACTTCAGGGTGACAGGATGGGGCAAGGACAGGTGGTTGTAGCCACATTCTGGTTGTAGCCGTAGAACATTGGGGGTTGTAGCCTCCTTCTGGTTGTAGCCGTAGAACATTGGGGGTTGTAGCCTCCTTCTGGTTGTAGCCAGAGAATTGGGGAGTTGGAGCTTCCCTTAGGTTGTAGCCTGAGAAACTAGGGGGTTGGAGCCTGAGAAACTAGGGGGTTGGAGCCTCCTTCCAGTTGCACCTGGAAAACAAAGGAAGTTGGTGCTTCTAATGAATATAATTCTTCAAGACATATAAGAAAAAACATTCCGTGGTTTTCTCCCGATTTGGGTTTCCACGTAAAACACTCGTGTAATGTGTATGTGTGTGGTTGTTTATTTATTACTGCTCATTATTGGATAATAATTCTACATTGATATAACATTTGAAGAAAAAGGATTATAATTACGCTATTACTGATTCACCCCCCCTCTCAGTAATCCAACAATTGGTATCTGAGCAGGTTCCTTCAGAAATTAGATTAACGACTGAAAGGTAGATCATGGAGAGTACCAACTCGTATAAAAATGGAATACCACAGTTTGATGGACAAAAGTATGCTTTTTGGAGCATAAGGATGAAGACATATATATAGGCACAGGGATTTCAAGTTTGGCAATCAATTGTAGATGGATACAAAGCACCAACAGTTCCACCAACAAATGACAAAGCAGTGAAACTCAGTGAGAATAATTCCAAAGCCATAAATTCACTTTTGAATGGTCTCAGTGATACGGTATTCACCAAATTTTCACATTGTAAATCTGCTAAAGAGATTTGGGACAAGCTTCGAAATATTTATGAAGGAGATTCAAAAGTCAAAGAAACAAAGATTCAAACTTACAGAGGTCAGTTCGAACAACTAAAAATGAAGGAAGATGAAGATATCACAGCCTACTTCTTACGAGTCGATGAAACAGTGAATGCAATCATAGGATTGGGAGAAGAAATCGAAGAATCTGTAATTGTTCAAAAGGTACTAAGATCTCTTCCTATGAGATTCAAACCTAAGATATCAACACTAGAAGAAAGATTGGATCTAAACTCAATAAGCATGGACGAACTGCATGGAATCTTTACAGCATATGAGATGAGAACTGAACAGGAAAATCCAGATGTAAAAGAAGAAGCCTTCAAAGCATCCAAAATATCAAAGCAAAAGAAAAATGAACAAGAAGAATATAGCAACAGAAGTGACGTCTCAGAAGATAATGAAGAAGTGACCAACTTCGTCAAAAGACTGAACAAGGGAACTAATGGTAAGTACAGAGGTAAGATTCCTTTAATTTGTTTTAATTGTGATGGTATTTTTCATTTTGCTAACAAATGTCCTCATAAGAAAAAGAGAAATGATGAAGGTTACTCAAAAGGCAGACAAACATATAAAGGTAAAATAACTACAAAGAAAGTTTTCAAGAAAAACTTTTTGCACCAAAGAAGACATCTCATCATCAGATGAAGATGAAGTCAGTGACAGTGAAACATGAAGAGTTCTATTCATGGCAGTAGAAGACTCTGATAAAGAAGACTCCGAAGAAGAATATGAAGAAGCATATGAAGAATGAATTGAAGAGGCAGAAGTTGATTTCCGAGAAGAATTAATGAGTGCCATAGAAGTTATCAGAAGAGAAAAGAAGAAAAACAAGAAACTACAAGCAGAACTAGATAAAAAAAAAAGACACTCAATAACTAGAACAAATGATCACAAAATTGAAGGTTCAAATAGAAGAAGATAAAATAATTGAAGAAGCACTCAAAGAACAACTAGAAGGAAAGGACAAGATTATTGGAAACCTGGAAGCAGAGAGTGTCACACTAAGAAAGGATATTCAAAAGAAAAATATGTAGAATAGCTCAAAAGTTCTGGATGACATTATCAACAGTCAAAAATATTATCTTGACAAGTCCGGACTTGGATACAATCAGACAGAAAAGGGATCAAGATCCAAAACAACAGAGCAAAAAACAAATCCAAAAAGTTATGCAGAAACAATCAAAGGGGATAAAAATATATACAAGGAAGATTACAAGGACACTCCTCCACCGAGAAGATTCAGATTTCAGAATCAACAACAGATAGACAAGCCTCAAGAAGAAGAAGGGTTCATAAGAGCACCTCCTTTCATAATATCTTCAACTACCAGGTATCAAACTATATTTTTTGGTTTATGTTATGCATGTAATAATTTTAGACATAAATTTGTAAATTGCAGAGCTAACAATAGGAACAATAACTACTTTGAGAGCCATACACAAATGGGTTATTCAAGAAGACCTAGTGAAACACAGAGAAGAAGTTACAACAGGTTTGAATCTTTGAGCACTGAAGTGGAATGTTACAAATGTAACAATTTTGGACACATGGCCAAAAATTGTAGAATGGCAGTCCCTCCTAAAGAACCTCAACAGAGTCACAAACAAGAACCTCAGAAAATGACATGGATAAGAAAGCAAGATCAGTATAGCAATGAAGAATGCACAGTTGCTCTACAAGCTAAATAGAAGTAACGTGGTTGATATGTTGACAGTGGATGTTCAAAACACATGACAAGTGACAGAGACAAGTTTCTTACATTACGAAAGAAAGAGATGGATCAGTCTCCTTTGGAAATGACGATTCATCCAAAATCATTCGAAAAGGCACAGTCCAAATTGGGAACAAGAATGAAAAGGCAGAAAATGTTCTACTAGTAGAAGATATGAAACATAATCTTTTAAGTGTGAGTCAAATGTGTGACCAAGGTCATAAAGTTACTTTTGATTCACAAAAGTGTGAGATAAGAAAAGAAGGTTCAGGGAAATTGGTCGCTACAGCTGCAAGAACTTCAAGCAACATATATGTGTTAAGCGAAATTGGAAATGAAAAGTGTTTTCTAGGAAAGGAAGATGAAAGTTGGCTATGGCACAAAAGAATGGGTCACATTCATTTTGATAACCTTGTCAAAGTCAGCAAAAGAGAAGCATTCAGAGAAATGCCCTAGATCACGAAACCAACCAACACTTTGTGCAAGCATTGCCAGCAAGGAAAGCAAACAAAGACTAGGTTCAAATCAAAGGAATATTCAACAACAAAACCACTGGAAATTGTGCATACTGATCTAGTTGGACCAACTACAACAAAAGGCTTAAAAGGTGAGAGATACTGTATGTTATTAGTTGATTATTATACAAGAATGTCTGCAGTTTTCTTTCTCAAGAACAAATCAGAAGCCTTTGAAAATTTCAAGATCTATAAGAAAATGGTTGAAAATGAGACGGATTCAAGAATAAAATTCTTAAGATCGGATAATGGAGGATAATTCACCTCAAAATAATTTATGGACTACTGCAACAATCATGGAATAAAAATACAATTCTCCGTCACTAGGACACCTCAACAGAATGGAGTTGTTGAAAGAAAGAACATGACAATACAAGAATTGGCTCGAACAATGATAATGGATTCAAAGTTGACAGATAGTTTTTAGACATAGGCAATGCATACAGTTGTTCACATTCAAAATAGAGTAATGCTCAGAAACAACACTGATAAAACTCCCTACGAGCTATGGAAAGGAAGACCAACAAACGTGAAGCACTTCAGAGTTTTTGGAAGCAAATTCTACATCAAAAGAGAAGATGGCAGAATGGGAAAGTTTGACTCTCATGTGGATAAAAGAATACTTGTTGGTTACTCAAGTACAAGGAAAGCATACAAGTGTTACAATCTAAGATTAAACAAAGTTGTGGAAAGCATCAATGTAACAATTGATGAAATAGGCAGACCATAATCAAAGAAAGAAGAAAACAAATCAATGGAACAACTTTTTGAAGAAGGAGATGAAAAAGAAGAAGAAGAGGAAGATGAAGATGAAGAGAATCCGACAGAAGTAGAAGAGCAAGTTCAACAAGTATCTCCAAAGACACCTAGAAAACAAGTACATAAGAATCATCCTTCAAATCAAATTATTGGAAACAAAGATGCAGGAGTTGAGACTAGAAGAAACATCCGTTCACCAGAACAAACACACCTAGCACTCTTATCTACAATTGAACCAAACTGTTTTGAAGAAGCCAACAAGGATGAATTTTGGAATAAGGCCATGGATGAAGAATTGGATCAAATAGAGAAAAATGACACTTGGGAATTGGTTCCAAGATCAAATAATAAGAATGTGATCAGCACAAAATGGGTTTTTAGGAATAAATTGAATGAAGATGGACAGGTTACGAGGAACAAAGCTATATTGGTATGTAAAGGATATGCACAGATTGAAGGAATCGACTTTGAAGAGACATTTGCCCCAGTTGCCAAAATGGAAGCAATCCGTTTGCTTTTAGCTTATGCATGCTCCAAAAAATGTTAAAGTATATCAGATGGACATAAAATCATCTTTTCTAAATGGGGAACTTGAAGAAGAAGTCTACATTGAACAACCAGAAGGATTTTAGTTGTCAGAGAACACAAACTATGTGTGTAAATTAAAGAAGGCCTTGTATGGTCTAAAACATGCTCCTAGAGCATGGTACTCTAGACTGGATAAGTATCTACAACAGGTAGGGTTCAGAAAAGGAAGTGCAGACAACAACCTCTACATCAAGGTAAGTCAAGGTAATATTTTATTAATTGAAGTTTATGTTGATGATATTATTTTTGGTAGTGATGATGACAGGTTAAGCCAGAAATTTGCAAAAGACATGCATAATGAATTTGAAATGTCGTTACTTGGAAAACTATCCTTCTTTCTGTGACTTTAGATACGTCAAAGCAACCAAGGAATTTTTATTTCTCAAACCAAGTATATCGGAGAAATGCTAAAGAGGTTTGGAATGGAATATTGCAAACTAGTTATCACTCCCATGCAAACCAGTTGTAAGTTGAGCAAAGATGATGATTCAAAGTCTACAGATCAGAGGAAATATAGGTCAATGATTGAAATCCTACTATATGTGACAACATCCAGACTAGATGTAATGTAGACAGTTGGATAGGTGGCACGATTTCAAGCAACAACAAAGGAATCACATGTATTAGCAGTAAAGAGGATCTTCAGATATCTCAAAGGAACAAAAGAGTTTGGATTATGGTATCCAAAAGGAAAAGATCTATCACTTATTGCCTACATAGATGCAAATTGGGAAGGTTGTATTGATGACCGACGAAGCACTAGTGGAGCAATGTTCTACTTAGGTGAGTGTTTGGTATCATGGCTAAGCAAGAAACAATCATTGGTATCTCTATCTACAGTCGAGGCATAGTATATTGCAGCAACAACATGTTGTACACAGGTTCTTTGGATGAAATGAACTTTGACAGATATACAGGTTGAGTATGATGAGCCCATTTCAATATATTGTGATAATACAAGTTCCATCAATATCTCAAAAAACTCGGTGATGCACTCCAAGACGAAGCACATTCCAATCAAGTATCACTTTCTATGGGAATAGGTTGCAGAAAAGAACATCAGAGTTGAGTATGTGGGCACAAAAGAACAAGTGGCAGACATCTTTACAAAAACACTTCCACAGGAAGCCTTTGAATATCTTCGCCAAAGACTTGGAGTTATTTCTACTCCAAAAATGAATGCTTTTTGAATTCTTTTTGAATGCTTATCTTATATGTCTTAGATGTACATGAGGAAGCACCATAAGAGGACAGTCTGTCAGGGGGAGCAGCCCTATATGGAAAGATACCTTTGCCATTGATGACAAAGGGGGAGAGATTTATCAAGATGCAGAGGACAAAGGCATGGTTCCAGGGGGAGAATGAGTGATATGATTTCAATATTGCATCAGAGTGTTTCCATCAATGCCAAAGGGGGAGATTGTTGATTAAGGTTGGTTGTCATTGATGTCAACCCTTGAAGAAAGCCCTGTAGCAAAAAGTTTTGGGTAATGGACCCAATATTGTTTGATGTAAATATGACTCATTATTTTTTTGTCATGGTTGATAAGAAGTAAATATCGATGAACTCCAAAGTGGTCCCCTTATGGTGAAAGCCCTCATGGGAAGACGCTTTGTGGAGTAAGAGAACCCATGCTTAATTGTGGAATAATGAGATTAAGGAAAGTGAATTTGTCAGGGAAACTATCCTATATGGATAGTTCTTGTCATGTCATTTCTGGTGGTATGTGGAACGTCACATAATTCCTCACGATTAAAGAGTTATGGCCATGAGAAGTTGGAGACCCCAGGTTTGGGTAATGGACCCAAGTTTGTTTGATGGATAATGGTATGATTTATGATATATTTTCATATAATACTATTCTATATGGATATTACATGTCATGCCATTTCTGGTGGTATGTAGAACATCACATAAATCCTCACGGTTTGAGAGTTATGGCCTTACGAAGTTGGAGGACCCTCATATGTCATCTAGAAGCCCCAAAAGGTCAAAGCAATCAAAGTGGTTTAAGAGATTTTAAAAGGTAAATAATAAAGTGAAGTTATGAGTGTATTATAATTCAAAGTGAATCCAAAATAAATTATTTCAATAATAAATTTAATGGAGAAATTAGAAGTGGACCCAACCCTAAATTAAGGAAAGTGGGCCAAGTGACTTAGAAGATGTTTTTAAGGAAGCTACTTGGAGAGTATAAATAAGAGGCAAGGCTCTCTCATTTGAATTACACTTGAGAATATTGAATATATATATGTGTCTGAGGTAACCAAGGATATCTAAACAGGAATTCTGAGTGAAGGTGAAGAAAAGAAGGCCGAAATGCAAGGAAGGATAAATTCTTTTGATGTTGCTTTCTAAAGTATGTTATTTACAGGTCATCTCACCATTTTCTCTATAAATTTGTTTCTATAATGATTCGGACCGTGAAATTTCTACGCAAGTGAGAAAACATATCCAAGTATCTATGGTAAAAAAATCATCTTGTGGGTCATTGTATTTTGGGAGTTACACTCCGTGGAAAATAGGGTTTGTGGCTAGTCCTGAAACTAGTCAAAATCAGGTGTTTCGGGTAAAAACGTCATAACTTATTCATAACAGATCAAAATTCAGTGAGACAAAATATGTTGGTTAGGGTACAATCTATAGTAGGATTTTTAACATTTTAAGATCAATTCATCAAACATTTTCTTTGGGGCACGCTCTACAAGGTCGCTCTCTAGAATAAGCCAGAATTCAACAAGGTATGCCATTTTTGCTATAACTCCTTTTCTGAGAGGTTCCAAGTAGTGACACTTGGAGGAATTGCCTAAAACACATTGAATAGAATTGTGTATCAGTTTTCGATATTTATACATTACAGGTTCAAAGTTATGATTACTTCAAGTTAGGGTTGTTGACTAATCCAAAAGTAGGCATGTGAGACTAAAGAAAAGTTTGATGAAAATGTTAGTCTCTTGTTTTTAAAGTTAAGAAAGGTTTGCAAGAATGTGATCATATACACTAGGTCTATTACAGAGATACAAATCAGATTTGGATGATGAAATTTATGAGGTATTTTGGTTGTGGTACATGTTGAGTACATGGTTGAGACAAGTAGTTGATGAGTTGGCGCACATACATGAGGTGTATAGTTGATGATGTTGGTACATATTGATGAGTCATAGTTGATGAGTAGTTGACACATGATTGG
>ML781624.1:1607817-1631902 GCA_009831015.1 Picea engelmannii | reverse complement strand
ACTTGGTACATGGTTGGATGCACTTGTTTATGGTACAGGTTGATTACAGGTTGGTGCATGGTTGATGCACTTGTTTATGGTACAGGTTGATTACAGGTTGAGGTACAGGTTGATGCATGGTTGATGCATGGTTCAAATTTATTGGTACAGGTTTACAATGGTATATATCACAGTGATAGTGTGACAATGATTCCATCATTCTACTTCTACTTCAGGGTGGCAGGACGGGGCAAGGACAGGTGGTTGTAGCTACCTTCCGGTTGTAGCCAGAGAACATTGGGGGTTGTAGCCTCCTTCTGGTTGTAGCTAGAGAATTGGAGAGTTGGAGCTTCCCTCAGGTTGTAGCCTGAGAAACTAGGGGGTTGGAGCCTCCTTCCAGTTGCAGCTGGAAAACAAAGGAAGTTGGTGATTCCAATGAATGTAATTCTTCAAGACATATAAGAAAAATAATTCCGTGGTTTTCTGCCGATTTGGGTTTCCATGTAAAACACTGGTGTACTATGTATGTGTGTGATTGTTTATTTATTACTTCTCATTATTGGATAATAATTCTACATTGATATAACATTTGAAGAAAAATGATTATAATTACGCTATTATTGATTCACCCCCCCTCTCAGTAATCCAACAATATCTCTCTGTTTATATCTATGATATATTTATGTTATATTGTTGAATATCTGATACATCCCTGTACATTTATTTATTATATCTCCACTCTCATTTCGTGTCGAAAATAATTTCGATCAGTGGTATCAGAGCAGGCTATTCTTGATCATTTTTCAGTGCATGTCCCCGACGAGGTCCGAGTATAGCAAGTTGGGTCTCAAGCTTATCTCTCTTGAGGACAATTGATATCCAACACCCAATAAGACCTCCATGGTAGAAGAAAAGAAAAATGATGGAGCAGAAGATTCTGTTAATATGTTTCTTGAGCAAGCTCTCACGTGACAGAGGGACGAAATGATGGAGAATTTTTCCCACATCCTTCAACATCTGTCAATAAAAAATGAAACATGTTCATCAAGCGACCACTTTGGAGGCACCTCGCCTTTAAAGGTACAATTTGATTTCGATATTGCTGTATTTGAAGGACAGATAGATGCAGATGCCCTAGAAAAATAGTTAAATCTACCAGAAGGTTATTTCTCTATTCATAATTTCTCCGATAGGGAAAATATCACCTTCACACTCCTTAAGGCTCTCCCCTATGTCAAAAATTTGTGCGAAACTTATTGGGAAAAAACTTCCACAGAGGATTCTGAAATATATGTGGCTGAGCCCACCTAGGATTGTTTTGTGGATGCGGTCAAGGAACAATATTACCCTGTTGGAAACTATGACGACCAATACATGAGATGGACCACACTGCGACAAGAGAGGGGCCAAGCAGTGTCAGAGTTCAGCAATACCTTCCATACCTTGCGCACCAAGCTGGGTATCAAAGAATCTAAGTGACATTTGGTTCTGAAATACCATGGGGCTCTACACAGATACATCCAAATTGAAATGGATTTTCTGGATATCTCATCACTGCGTGCTGCTTATCGATATGTTGTTAAAATTGAGCATAAATTTAAGCACCAAAAAAATAAGGAGTTTGGTTCTGCAAATCCGCAACAACCAAAGTATGCTAAATATGACCCTAACAAACAACCTCCCAAAAACTAGTCCAATCCACATGAAAAGAAGGGTCATGGGAAGATGAAGAAGGACACTGGAAAGTGGTGTGATTTCCATAAAATCCCCTGGAACAACACTGATGAATGTCACTCAAAACAATTATTGGTGGATGAGATCAAAGAAAATGATCCTAACCCTGATTCATAATCTGATTCAGAAAATAATGGAACAAGACAGATCATCGATGCAAATCCCACTTCTAATGTTGTGACCACAACAATTCAAACAGAAGAACCAATAGATCCTGAAGAGGGGTAGCGCCTTTTTCATTCACAGATGTGGGTGAAGTGGACCCAACTACATTTTATTGTTGATAGTGGAAGCCAAAATAACCTCATCTCAACACAGGTTTTCAAACAGTTGGGATTGTCAACTACACCACACCCGGAACCATGCAACATCGGGTGGCTTCTCCAGGGATGAGATCTCCGTGTCAGCCAACAATGTCACCTGTGTTATGGAATCCATCCCTTCAAGGATGAGGTATTATGTGATGTTGACCTGTTGGATGTCTGTAATGTTCTTTTGAGCCAACCATATATGTGGAAGCACCATGCTATTTATGAGTCTCGACCTCATAGTGTCATTGTTACTTTGGGGGATCATATCTACAGGATACCGGAGGTAGTTCTGACTACTGTCCCACCTAAACAATGCTGCAAGGTAGTATCTCATACTAAATTTTTTAGCTTCTTCACAATATGTTTAAAAGGCGAACATAAGAACACTGCAACCACTGCAACCTCAGTCCAAGCACGTTTTGTCCAGTAGAAGCAGGTTGACAAGATTGAAGAAAAGCACAAGGATTCCTTTTGCACATAGTCATATCATGTAGCCAGAATGTTTAAAAATGTCCAACCCTTCCATCCATAGGTTCGTGACAACCTTCAACAAGCTAAGCAACACAACTTCTCCAGCAAGGCCAATAACTCATCAAGGTTCAGATTCAACAAACGCTTCCCCCTATCCCCTGGGAACTCAATGTAATGGAGATAATTGCTTCCTAAGGAGGGAGGTTTGATCCAAGTGGATATTAGTGGCCACCCACCTATTCCATTGGCTTGAAAAATAATTTTCCACCTTGGAAGTGTTTCGACAGTTTTTTGGGTCCCAAACTTCCGGGGCCGGTTTGAGGCCCTAAATGATTTTTTGGGGGATTTGGAGCTCATGTGTTTGAGAGTGGGACTATATTGGGCTAGTTGAAAGTCGTTCTTCTCGGTTATACCTTTCCAATGATGTATCGATTTCCCCAAACAAAGATCGTATGCAAAAGTTATGCCCCCGGGAAGTTGACATATCAACTACCCCCATCGGGGCTCGCAAACCTTTTGGATTTTCATCTTTCTGGGTTAGGGTTTTGGATTTTACTTATGTTAAAAATGACTTTGGAGCCTCATTCTAATTATCATCTTATTGTGAATGCGAGTAACCGTCACATCTCTTCTCAGAGATAAGCTGCCACCATTATAGCGAGTCTTTTAATCTGTATTTTTACAATTCTGTACATTTCAAACATTAATAGAAATTGTGTATTACTATATATCTATGTTTATATCTCTGATATATTTCTATTATATTGTTTTATATCTGATACATCTCTGTACATTTATTTATTATATCTCCGCTCTCATTTTGTGCCAAAAATAATCCGGATCGGTCCCAAATAAACATAAATCAACACCCCCTACTAAAGAAAAAGACGCCAAGAAGAATACAATTACCAGAAGAAATCCCTCTAAAAGATATCAATATATCTTCCTTGGATTTTTCTATTCTTGCAATAACTTTGGACACAAAGCAGTACATTGTAAAGCCTATAGAAGGCACAATCCAAATATTGTCCAAAGAAGTCAAAAGTTCAATATAGATAAAATAAACTATAATCCTTTCTCTCCATTACAATATTACAATATGGAATGCCTCAAATTTAATAACTATGGAAATGAATTCAGTGAATGTAGATTGTCAAAGTATGTCAAAAAGATAAATATTCCCAAAAATAAAAAAAATATGGAAGAAAAAGAATGTAGAGAAAACATAGTGTAAAGTAGCCTTGTATGCCAAAAACAAAGGATGTCAATGGTATATAGACAGTGGATGTTCTAAACACATGATTGGAGATCAAAGCAAATTTCTCAAATTAATGAAGAAATAAAAAGGAAAAGTCACCTTTGGAGATAATGTGTTAGCCAAGATACTTGGAAAAGGCACTGTTAGCCTAGGGAATAACAAGGCCAAAACAAAAAATGTACTGTTAGTATAAAATATTAAGCCTAATCTCCTAAGTGTAAGTCAAACATGTGATCAAGGTAACATAATCACCTTTGATTCTCAGAAATGTGAGATAAGAAGAGAAGATACATGGAAGCTAGTGGTAGTTGCACCAAGAACATCCAATAATGTGTACATCCTTGACATGGAAGGAGAAGAAAAATGTTTTTTAGGTCAAGAAGATGAAATTTGGATATGGCATAAAAGGTTGGGATATATAATATTTGACAATTTAATCAAATCCAATAAGAAGGAGGCAGTAAGGGATCTGCCAAATATTATAAAGCCTTCAAATCCTATTTGTAAACATTGTCAAATAGGGAAGTAGACAAAAGTCAAGTTCAAGACAAAAGATAATTCGTCATCAAGACCCTTGGAGCTTATTCACACTGACCTATGTGGTCCTACTAGAACTAAAAGTATACATGGAGAACATTACTTTATGTTGGTCATTGATGACTACACAAAAATGACATGGGTATACTTTGTAAAGGATAAATCATAATCCTTTGAAAAATTTAAGGCATACAAAGCCTTTGAAGAAAATGAAACAGATCTCAAAATTAAATGTCCGAGATTAGACAATGGAGGAGAATTCACCTCTAAAGAGTTCATTAATCTTTGCGAAGATCATGGAATCAAAAGACAATTTTCATCTCCCATGACTCCTCAATAGAATGGAGTGGTTGAAAGGAAGAATAGAACTGTCCAAAAAGTTGTAAGAACCATGCTAAATGAAGCCAAACTTCCATATACATTTTGGAGAGATGAAATATACACAATAGTTCACATACTCAATCAAGCACAGTTGATACCTAACCATGAAAAAACACCTTATGAACTATGGTTTGGTAGGCCAACATCAGTGAAATACTTCAGAGTCTTTGGAAGTAAGTGTTACATAAAAAATGATGAGGATAATCTAGGGAAATTTGACCTAATATAAAATGAAGGAATATTTCTAGGATACTCACCCAACAAAAATGCTTATAGATTTTATAACCTAAGACTACATAAAATGGTGGAAAGTGCCAATGTAAAGATAAATGATCTTAAGTTAAGACAATTCATACCTCAAAACATATCAACATATGATGATAAAAGTGATGGAGAATATTAGAATGAATAAGTTGATGAAGAAACTCAATAAAATGAACCCCACATTAATGATGAAGATGACGAAGAAACACCCTTTCCAAAAGCCCCATCAAAAAGGGTTCAAAAGAATCACCCTGAAAGTTAGATTATTAGAGATAAAAATGCAGGAGTGGAAACAAGAAGGAAACTCACATTTGACTTAGAACAAGCAATGTTATACCTGATAGAATCTAAGTCATTTAAAGAAGCCAACAAAAGTAAATATTGGATAAAATCAATGGATGAAGAACTAGACCAAATAGAGAAGAAGCATAATTGGGAACTAGTTCCAAGACCCAAGGACAAGAATGTGGTAGGAAATAAGTGGATATTCAAGAACAAACTCAATGAAAATGGGAAAATCATAAATAATAAAGCCATATTAGTATGCAAGGGATATGCCCAAGTGGAAGGTATTGATTTTGAAGAGACTTTTGCTCCAGTAGCAAGACTTGAGGCCATCAGAATGTTCCTAGCATTTGCATTCTTCAGAAATTTCAAAATCTATTAGATGGATGTCAAGTCAACATTCCTTAATGGAACACTAGAAGAATAAGTCTATGTTGAAAAACCAGAAGGATTCATGTTAACAAAAAATTAGGACTATGCGTGCAAGCTAAAAAAGGCCTTGTATGGTCTTAAATAATCCCCCAGAGCATGGTTCTCAAGGCTTGATCAATACCTGCAAAAATAAGGATATAAGAGAGGGACTACTGACAACAACTTATACATAAAAATTGATTATCAAAACATGATTATTTTGGTGGTATATGTAGATGACATCATATTTAGAAGTTATCTTACTATACTAAGAACAACGTTTGCAACCAAAATCAAGAAGAATTTGAAATGTCTATGCTGGGAGAACTGTCCTTCTTCTTAGGTTTACAAGTAACTCAAATAGAAAAAGGAATATTCATTTCCCAAGCCAAATATATCAAGGAAATGCTAAAGAAATTCCAAATGGAAGACATTTAACCTATGAGTACTCCCATGTTCATTGGATGTAAACTAAGCCTAGAAGATGACTCACCAAAAGTGGTCCAAACTGTGTATAGATCAATGGTTGGAAGTCTTCTCTATTCAACAACAACAAGCCCTCACATCATGCATGCTATAGGACTCGTGGGGAGATTTCAATCTGCACCTAAAGAAACTCACTTAAAAGCAGTAAAGATATTCAGATATCTTAAAGGCACCTTAGAACTTGGATTATGGTATCCAAAAGATAAAGACTTCACTCTAACTGCATACACTGATAAAAATTGGGTTGGTAGTATAGATGATAGAAAAAACACTAGTGGAGGAGCATTTTTTTCTAGGAGAATGCCTGGTAGAATGGCCAAGTAAGAAACAAACATCCACATCACTGTCTACAACAGACACATAATACATTGCTGCTACATCTTGCTGCACACAAGTTCTTTGGATGAAACAAACATTAGAAGATTTACAAGTAAGAAATGATCATCCCATTACTATTAACTATGATAATACTAGTGCCATAAATATCTCTAAAAATTATGTAATGCATTCTAAAAACAAACACATCCCAATCAAATATCACTTCTTAAGAGATCAAGTTACTCAAAAAGTGGTGAAATTAGAATATGTAGACACAAAAGAACAAATAACAAACATCTTTACAAAACCTCTACCAAGAAGCACCTTTGAAAAATTAGGCCGAAATTAGGAGTAATTCCCATACCTCATTAAAACAACAAAATTTTCATCAAAATAAATAAACACATGGATAGAGGGAACATCACCTCAGGGGGAGGGAAGAAATATATCTTCTATCATTGCTATAAAAGGGGGAGGATAAGTAGTAAAAACCTGATTAAAAATATAGAGTTTTACTTTGTTTCCATCAATGCCAAAGGGGGAGAATGTTGGACCTAGTATTATGGGGTTGGCATTGATGGAAAAGGGGACCAATATGGTTAATGTTGGGCATGGAGTTGGTATTGGAATTGATACAAAAAGAATCAAGTAGATGTCAATAAGTCTGGTATAAAAGTCTCAGCAAGAAAAGTCTCGACCAATCAAGCCTTAAGTCGAGTCAGAAACAATTGTCTCGACCAGTCAAACCCTAAGTTGAGTCGAAACAATTAAATGAGTCAAGACGACTATCTAAATGAAAGGAGAAAGGATCAAAGTAGAGTGTTTTAATAAAATGCAGTAGATATCAAGAACTCTGGTATAAACATCTCAACAAGAAGTTGAAGTTGAAGAAGTTGAAAAATTCGAAAGTCAAAATCAAAGAAATCGAGGGTCAAAATCAAAGAGGTCTAAGAAGTCAAAGGTGAAATTTAGATAAGTAGAAGAAGTCGAAGGTTGAATTTAGATAAGTAGAAGAAGTCGAAATTGAAGAATTTGAAGATCGAAGTCGAAATCGAAGCAAGTCAGGATGACCAAAGTCGAATTACATAAGTCAATTTTCTTCTAAGTCGAGTCGGTCCAAGAAAGAAGTAACCTAAAGGTCAAAGTCGAAGCAAACTTAAATTGGGATCAACATGGATACATTCTATTTTTGGGGGGAGAGTTAAATATTTTGTTGTAGCCATGGCCATAAAGAACTAATACATCACCCTTGAAGATTTTGTGATGCCTATTTGTGCATAGTTGCAAAATAGAATACTATGTTTCAAGGGATTTTAAGTTTCCAACAAAAATATATTTTAAGAAAATTGTACTAGATGTTTTTTTGCACTAGTTGTATTCTATGTTTGAAGATAAACAACCATTTACTGAATTTTCAGCATTAATTTGATTTTATAGACGGAAAAAAGGAAAAAATAAATGGAGCTATTAGTCAATGATTAATTGAAAGGAATCTCACTTGCTAAGTGTTTTTCTTTATCAACATTTGTCTCAATTTCTTTAACTTCGACGTTGGTTGTTATGTTGAAAAATAAAAATTACTATATGTTAAAGAATTGTTTTTCATTTTAATTGATTTTAAAAAATGCATTACGAGTATAAAGGAAAGAACAACATATTTAGTGGAACTTGAAAAGCGATTGTTGTTTTTTCTTGTCTTGTTTCAACTATGTTCTTTTTGATATAAATACATTCAAGTAGATTTATACTAAAGTGCACATAATATTGAAATCAATGGGGAAGTATTGCCTATGTTCCTCTTCTGCTATATCTACAATAAGTATATTTGCATTTTCACAAGAAGAATCCATTATTAGACTCTGCAGCAATCAATAATCTATGAGTTGTTGTAATTTCTTTTAAGAACACAATGAATATAGAAAAATTATTTAAAAGGACATTGTATCTTGAGATATTAGATGTAACTTTTACAAGCTATAATTGGAAATCTCTCTCTCTCTCTCTCTCTCTCTCTCTCTCTCTCTCTCTCTCTCTCTATATATATATATATATATATATATTGTAGATGCATAACAATCTATGCACTTAGATTCTTTGATTGGAAATAAAGTGATGAACCATGTATTAAAGAAAAGTCTATCTTTAGCAATATTATCTTAATTTGGTATAAAATGCATTTGTTTTTGACATATGTTCTAGTTCTACAATAGAACAATACAAAATGGAAAAGGGTTTACTCATTTTTTTTGTACAAAATGATAACATTATTGACTAGTAGTGTAAAAGCTCAGTGCATGTGAAACTGTTAAATTTGTACCAATTTCTTGCTAATGTCAATTTGTCATTCTTGTGAAGGCATGCCTGTTATTTTTCATACAACTAGTTATAATTGTGGATTTCATAAGATGCAAAAGATATTTGTGTTGATATTTCATAGGATACGAATGTAGTAGATTATTTATTTAAGCATGTCCTCTAACCCACTTTATCGTATAGATTTATTGCAAAAAAATCCTATTTCATCTTTCAAGAGAGAGATTGATGGAGACCAATTAGAGACTTTGCTATCTAGAATTGATCGAGAAATGGGGAAGGCATGCATTACTTGCATATATAAGCTAGTGCCAACTAATAATTCTTGTGTTCTTTGAACTTCCCTATTCTTGAAATCTTGAATATGGAAAACCTATACTGTCTAATGAGGTGAAGCTTGAGGCATTTCCTAACCTTAATTATTTCATTGTTGAATCAAGGCAAAGGAGTCAAACAATTCAAATTTATTCATTTCCAGAAGATTCTTGTTTGCAATGAGTATGTTGATCAAATAGATCTAGGAAAACAAAAGGCATTGGCAACAATGGGTTGCAACAAATGAAAAAATATAAGTGATGTAGAATTTTTTTGCTAAAATATTTTTCAACATACTAGTTATTATGACACGCTTTTGGTGAACTAATTTACATAATTATTGGATCAATTGATTAGTGGAAATTGCTAAAGGGGAATAAGTTATAAGTGATAAGGAGCCTTCTTTATTGATTTAAAGACAAAAAAATTGAGAGGAATCGAAATAGATATTGCATGGTGATCAGTCCAATATGCATCAAGGACACATAAGCTAATGAAATTGTTTGGGAAGGTTGACAAAAAATGATCAAGCATAGAGCCATTGCCATTTGTTTCCTTTGATAGATGTAGTTTGAATTTATGACTTTGCATGAATGATATGAATATTTTTTGAGTTATTCCATTGTGAAACATGTCAAAGTTCAAATCACCAGTGATTACAATATGTTCATAGTGTTAATGTAGTTTGTTATAGCTTGGATGAGACATAAAACACCTTCAAGAAGTTCATGAGGTGTGTTATAAAAAAATCTAGCACTTGTGCAAAGCCTTTAAAAGATGCTTGTAACATCCCCCAACGTATCCATGGAACATTACGTGTGGAAATACACATAAAAATGAAAATTTCTTTTGCTAATAAAAACCCGTAGCTTACCAGCTACGATTTAAATACATATTCAACTAATTTATGATACTCATAATTAAATGCATCTACAACACTCTAAATGACCATGAATGTAGCTAATAACCCATTCATAACAACAATTAACCATTCACATATACAAAGTTAAGCACAACAATTAAATTCACAGAATAACTCAACAAATATATAAACACTTATATTTTATAAAATGTTTATGCAACCAGCTACTTCGGAAGGACGTTCCACCCAACCATAGACTTATTTTTCCATTTATCAACAACAAGTCATCCTCGAGCTGGGGATAAGAATCCACAAAAGAAGGGTGCCTTTCATAACTCCATATCAAACAAACCACTGGTTTTCTCCTACAACTCTCCCAAATTTCCTCCAACTCTCTTCCTCTTAACCTTCCCAACCCAAGGAATGTACCCCTTCACCGTTCTCAGTCCATTATGCATCACATTCATTTATCAGGGTTTCTTTGGCTCAAGTAGCTATGAATATCTCTATTGGGAACTCAAGGGAACTCAATACCAGGAAAACCACCAACAAAAACAACAACAAACATGTGCTAATACAATGCAACTCACCCATGATTTCACTCTTTGGGATTGACAACCCGACTCTTTAATTTCCATCTCCAAAATGCTCTAAAAATTCTCCAACATGCTCCAGAGTTCGCCCATCTTTGTTGCTCCAAATCCCATTCTCTTCTTCTCCCTTCTCTACTTGTTGTTCTTCCCAAAAACTAAATATCTAAAATTGCCTGTTACTACCCATATAATTTTCCTCTCTTTCCCCAAGACAATTGACTGCTCACTCTACCCAATGTTGATTGTAATTCAACCCCATGCTCTATAATAACTATGAAATGCGACTCTCACACCCACCCTATGAAATGTATTCAATGATTGGATCTCATACACTCAATCGAAGACAAAAGTTTTCCCCAAATGATAATAAAATTTAGAAAAGTGGGTTTGAATTAATACCCATAAATTATTTCACCTTGGACCCCTCTTGGACACTCTTTAGACATTCCCCCCACTTGTGGATTAATAATCCCCTATATCTATCCATATCCCATCAGTTGGTATTAAATTATATTTATTTACAATTCAGGAAATACATGTTTCATTTACATTGCTTGGCCATAGCCACATTTATAACTACATTATGCATTAATTAAACCGAGGATTATAGTGGGGATGTTACAATGCTTGACTAGTGTAACATATGGAAGTGATTTCCACTATCATCTAAGAAAGTACTTCCCTCATTTTAGTGAAGGTTGGAGATCCAACAAAAGGGAGGCTTCTACAACAACCTTAAGGGATCCTATAGAAAGCTAAAGGAAAGTCTACGACCCACTATATTGGGTGCTTGATTAACTAGGGTTGAGTTATGGGAAAAGTCAAAGTAATCTATACAAGGTAATTTGATTGTGCATGTGTGAGGGGTGTTAGTGAGACAATCTATGATGTTAAATAATCTAAGAAAATGCATTAAATGCCCCAAAACACTAACTATCAAAAGAAAAATAAAATATGAAATAAACTTGCAAAGAAAGACTCAATTCTTAAGCATGTACAAGTTTACAACAAAAAAAATATACCAGCTCTAAATCAACAAGAAATATAATGAAGATATGACATATAACAATAAAAATACTTGTAAACCATCCACCAATGATTGCATGAAATAAAGAGCATGAAAGTATGCTAATTGAGTGCAATATTACAAGCCCTAATGGTTGAAAATGAAATTATTGCAGCAATGAACATGTTAGAGATGATTCCAAACAATTAATGCAAATTGTTAGACTATGAATTCTAGAGAATGAAGATGCAAATGAAAATCCTAAAGCTAGCACAAATAGTTGGGAGGGAAAGAGAAAAGAACTACAGTTTTATATCACTTACAAATGAGAAAGACTAGTGTCATATTGAATTCTTGGGCATGTGGAGTAAATGTAACACCTTCAATGGAGGCTAAATTAAAGAGAAGACTTGAAGATACAAACCTTAGGATTATTCAATCATAAGCCTAGGTAAAAAATTCTAGAAACAAACCCTAGGTGTTGTCCTGCTTCTTCCCTAACGTCTAGAGAATGATAACAAGTTGAACTAGGTTAAACCCTAGGGTTATTCTCTCATAAAATCTAGATTTCAAACTCAAAGACAAGGTTAGGAGGATGTCCACTCACAATCCCTAATCTTGACATTGTATGCTTCAACAAAACTAAGATGGACAAACAAGGGAAGGGGATAAACAATCTTAATCCTTCCTTAGGGTTTCTAACAAAATTATTCAAGAAAACAAAGATAACATGCAACTATTAAGCATATAGTAGTTAATTAATCAAAATATACCAAGAAAAAACACTTAAACTTGGAAATAACACTTACTATGTCAAGTTTTTTATGCATGAGGAAACCCTAGTTTCATGAAAATCCACCAAGACAAGAGAAAGCATCCACAATATCACTCCAAAGGTGTGCATAAGAGCTCCATGATGAGAAAATAAGATAAGAAGACAACTAGTGATGATTCTCCACAAGTGTGAGTTACGATTTTACAATGAGGGAGTGCTATCCTTTTGATATGAGGAGACCCTAGTAATACAACCCTAAAAAATCCCCTAAAACATAAAAATATCCATGACATAAGTTGTATAGGTTATGGATGACCCTAAAAATAACCTCAAACAATAATAAAACATGATGATACACCAAACATTTCCCTCAAGAATGGTGCCATTATTTGCAACCTATCGCATTGTATTCCCATTTTCATCCTAATCATCATGGAACCTATCACTTATAAGCCTTCTTTTTTGTGGTCCCACCCACCCATTTCCCGTTACATGCACCCTTCATATCCAAATGACCAACACTCACAATTGATACCTACAAGATGCCATCAATCAGAACAAGGAGTCCCTCCAACACATGACTTATGATATTGCTTCCACCAATTCCCACTTGTCAAAATTACAGGACCAATTCCAACAACAATTTGATGGCATGGATTCCAAATTCATGGGAGAATTTGACACCCCCAAGTATGTTGTCAACCATTTTTTGAACCGCTCCCAGTGCCCTTCCTCCTCGAAACAACCATCCCACTTAGATTGTTCTGACTCCTCCCATTCTATAATCTTTCAATCCAACTATTTTCATCGTGACCCTTGTCTTCTCGGAGTTGAGGTCAATAAATTTGATGGCTCCGATGCCATGGGTTGGGTCACTCAAATGAAGCAGTACTTCTCTTTGCATGGAATTATTGATGAATTGGCCAAAATTTGTTATGTTGTTCTCTATCTGGATCATGAATGATGGAAATGGTGGAAATGGCGTAAAATTGCACATGAGGTGTATGTTGTGTGGACCTAGTTTGTTGCAGATATCTATTAACACTTTGACACTGACACCCACTATTTAGGTCATTTGACCAAATTGAAACAATCAAGCACACTTGAATACTTTATAACTAGCTTTGATTATTTTTCCTTCAAAACAAAGGGCATGATAGATGCCTTCTTCTGAGAATACTTTATCAGTGGCCTAAAGGATGAAATTCGAGCCCAGGTCCTCATGGCTCTCCCTCAGACTTAGTTGGAAGCCACTCAACATGTGAAAGAAGCACAACAAGTTGTTTTTTTTTCAGAAAAAGAAACCTTCTTTTCTACCTCACCCTCGACCCACTAATCCTACCCTTCCTGCTACTCCCTTCAAGGTCCATATATTAACTTGGGTAGAAATGGCTGAATTCCAAATCAAGGGTATTTGTTATAATTGTGATGAAAAATATTTTCTCGAGAACAAGTGTAAGGAACAAAATATTTTTATGACCATTTCATAGGATGTTGCTGAAGAGGAAACTACAGTTCCCCCTTTTGAAGAGCTACCTCCTCCCGATGCTACTACTCCAACTACTGACCCACCAAAAGTTGAACTGCTAATTTCATTGCATGCCCTCATGTTGATCTAAAACATTGTTTTACGGTCTTAAGGTCAACCTCAAGAGGATATGAATCCCCCTTCATTTTTAGAGAGGTTTTATTCCTCTTGTTCTTATGATTCCAAGAAAATAAAATGAAACAAAAAAAATTCCGAGAAGGACCAGACTTAACATTTACATTTACATTCAAGGAAAAAAACACCCGAGATTTGGGACCAGATGTTAAAAGAAACTTGTATGTACAATCTCTACAATGTGAATAGATAAGATTCATACAAAATATAAATGAATAATATATCCATCATAATATTCATTAAACCATTTAACAATACCACAAATAGAGAGTGTTGAAACACACATTGACACTGAGATGGGGGGGGGGGTGAATCAGTGTCTGGAACTTTTGGCTACTTTTCACACTTTCATAGATTAAATAAATTAATTGAATAATATATATACAGTTCAATTAATTATTCATAAACATGTATAACACAAACTGTATGAAGTAGATAAAATATCATTCTTTTATTTATTTAACTTGAATGAATACATATAAAATCAATCCTTTGATATCTTTAAATTCAACTGAATATGAGAGATCCAAATCTCTGATACAAGACCCAACTTTTAGTTCTCATATCCAGATGAGAAATGAGGAATCCAACCCTCATAACAAGACCCAACTTATTAATCTTAGATCCAACTGAGATGTGAGGAATCCAATCCTCATGACAAGACTCAACTTGTAAACAAGCACTAACATTATAGAATGAACTTTCATTCAATCCAATATATATATATATATATATATATATATATATATATATATAAGACACTTTATTCCCTTCATATTCCTCCAAAGGGTGCCACTTTGGAACAATGTGTCATTTTGGAATGAAACATTGCACCCCTTCATTTAATTAACACAAATGATAACTTTTATTAATTGATTTTTGTACACCAATTTAGATAGCGATTTTTGTAATGAATATCCTGGCATGATGGATTTTTTTTTTAAACTTCTATGACATGGGTGTTTTGCAGAACATGCCCAATTAGTTGACACATGAGAAATTTCCCCAGAAAGTGTGTGCGGTGGTTGGTACAAGCGGTTCTTTAAAGACAACTTTCCTAGATTTTCCTTTCGTCGGATGCCAGATCAACTTCAGTACATATTACCTTTTTGTCAATGTCTAAATCAACCTCCACATATCTCCTTTGTTGGTGATTATTTAAAATCAACTTGTAAACATTTTACTTGATGATTATATTAAAATTGGTTCCCTCTCAGCTACTAGTCACTAAAGATTTGACTTGGTCTCACCCTTTTTCGTATTTGCTTCCTCATTCGACCGACAAAGATCTTTTTGATCGACTCAACTAGGAGAAATTTCGACTTGAGTATTTCAATTCTAGTCGACCCATCTTGCTTCAGCCTCGACCCAAATTGTATTTAAATTTTCTTTGACTTCGACCTTTAGGTTACTTCTTTCTTGGACCGACTTGAATTGGAAGAAAACCGACTTGAGAAATTAGACTTTGGTCGTCTCGACTTGCTTTGGACGACTTGTATTTCCTGACTCAATTTTCCTTCAACTTCAACCTTTAGTTGGTCAACTTGTCTTCAAATCATCTTGAAATCGATCGACTTGTCTTTTGCAACTTTTGTCAATATGCAAGCTTGCAGTGGGTTGACTTGTCTTCAACTCATCTTGTAGTGGATCGAGTTCTAGATAGTTGAACTTATTGTTATTGGAATTGACTCGACTTGTGACTCAATGGTGTCAATGCTTCCTCGCAAAACATCCACCATTGACATTCTGTCTCATCTCTAGACTCTTCTTCAATTGAGAATTTTTGAATCACTTTTAACTAACCATTTCTTATTAACTTCTTTATTTTTGATTTGTATGGATCCATATTGGATTATCCATTTACCCTTTTAATCTGGACAATTTCTTCATAGTTTCTTCTTTTGTGCATGGATGTTAATGACACAATATCAACCTTATACAATATAGGATGAGTGCATCAAGATCATATAATATATTAGTCAATATTATCTTTCTAATGATATTCAAGTCACCTTCATAACATTATGTCCAATATTGACAATGCTTGACATTCAAGTCACCTTCATAACATTATGTCCAATATTAACAATGCTTGACATTCAAGTCACCTTCATAACAATATATCCAATATTGAAAATGCTTCTCAAACCAATCAATCAATGATACTTCACATATTTATCAAGGTTGACATCAATGACAAACTAATTTCCAACAATATCCCCCTTTGTTATTGATGGCAACCTTAGTAAAACAATCCTACTTCCCTTCTGAAATGTATTCTGTATTTTGAGTCCTTTGAGCTGACTTTGTTTTAGTCTTTGTCTCTCCCCATTTGACAACAATGACAAAGGGAATATTTCTCTTCTCCCCCTGAGGTGATGCTCCCCCTGATGTGATGCTCCCCCTATCTTTGTCCCGTTTATTTTGGACTTTGTTTTTATTGTTTATCTCTCATCTTTTGACATCAATGACAAAGGAAAGAAAACTTTTACTGCTTTTCTCCCCCTGTGAATGTGCCAGTTGTTATCTCAATCTCTTGGGATTTTTGTGTTCAAATAGGGTTTTATTGTCTTCTCCTTTGTCATAACGGACAAGGGCGCGAAGCTTACCGATCTTCTTGATCTATTTATTCTTCTTCTTGATATTATTTGGTTCTTTGATTCCAAGAGATCTTTACTATTCTTTCATATAATTAATAACTTTGTTCTGTTCACACTCTGTATTTATATATTTTGAACTCCTTTTGTTGCTTTATTCTTTATATATTATTTGTTTTATTCATCACATTATTCTATAGACATATTTTCTTTTGACAGTTCATCATCATCACCATTGTTTTGTGTGCCATAATATTCTTCATCTTCTTCTTTAGAAATTCTTCTTCCTTGACCTTGTTCCTCTTCATATGAAAAGCTCTGAATTTCACATTCCTTATTAGGAGTTTCATCCATCATTTTATTGTTACCAATTTATTCATTTTTAGGTGAAATATATTCATCATATTTCTTACTTTCTACTTCAGATTTTCTTCTCCATATATTTCCATAAGGCACTCTGTTTGATGAACATTTTTCTTTTCAACATTTGTCCTTTGAGATTTATCCTCTCTTCTTTTCTTCCAAAGTTCATTAGACTTCCTTCCTGACTTGTAAGGATTATTTTTCATGGGTTGTCTTCTTGATTTCCTATAGTCTTGGGGTTTATGCCCAAACTTATCACAATTGTAGCATCTCATGGTATGACAAAACTTTGTTGTGTGCTCAACATAATTGCCTCTCCAACATCTCATTAATTTATTGGACCTTCCTGAATTTTTCTTTTCAGGACTCTTGCATTTCAATGCTTTGTGACCAAAGTTTTTACAAGAAAAGAAATAACCATTGAAGGTGTTTCCATACTCGAGTTTGTTGTGACATGAGAATTTTTCCTTTTGATACGTTTCTTGTTTTTTTTTATTTTTATAGCTTCCTCCTTTAACAGAGTTCATGGTTTGTATTTGGTTTGTGATTGCACTTTTTCCTTTTGAGGAGGATAATCCTTTCTAATATTTGTGAATGGTGTTCTAGTTTCCACCTTCTTCTTTCTTATTGTACCCAAGACCAATTTTTTCATCGGTTTGTCTTTGACTGTTCCAGATCTTATCCATGATGGCTGAGTTGTTTTGGAATTTGACAATTTCTTTTGTATTTTCATTCTTCTTTTTGAGGTTGATAACTTCCCATTCCAACATGTGACATGTTTCTTCCTTTTTAGTCAACTGGATATTCAACTCTTCTTCTATTTCCTTAGCTCCTACAAGTTGAGTCTTTATACCGATGACTATTTCTTCTGTCTCATCCAAGACTTCTGTGCATTTATTGGTTTTTTCATATGTCTTCAACTCTTCTGTTTCTTTTGTTAGACTAACAAATTTAGTCTTCAATCTTTTTATTTCTTCCTTCTTTTCTAGCTAAATCCTTTTGAGGTTGATGACTTTCAATTCCAGCATGTGGCATGATTCTTCCTTTTTAGTCAACTGGATTTTTAGGGTTTCTTCACTTCCTTAGATTCTTCAAGTTGATTATTTAGACCATTGACCATTTCTTTTGTTTCTTCTAATTCGTTGGTGCATTTATTGAGTTTGTCATATGCCTTCAACTTGTTCATTTATTTTTTTATATCAACAAATTTAGTCTTTAATATATTGATATCTTCTTCTTTGTCTTCTAGCTGTATCTTTTGTTCTTTATCTTCATGGTTGTTAGATTGATCTAATTGTTGTAGTAGAAACATATCTTTCTTTTGAAGTTTCTCCAACTTTTCTAGAGTGCACATAGTTGTGTATTAGAGATTGTCAAGAGCCTCCACATTAACTTCAATATATATACCATTTCCTGGTTCCATATGAATCTCTTCTAAAGTAGCTATAACATCAGTCTTAATATTTAGTATTTTTTCTTCAGTGATTATTGAGGTATGCATCAATTCATTGATGGAGTTTTCTTCTTCATTGATGATTAAGGATTGCATCAATTCCTTTTTTGAGTTGTCTTCTTCATTGATGACTAAGGATTTCATCAATTCATTTTTTGAGTTGTCTTCTTCTTTGATGACTGGGGATTGCATCAATTCCTTGTTTGAGTTGCCTTCTTTATTGATGACTGGGGATTGCATAAATTCCTTGATGGTATTGTCTTTTTTTTTTTTTTTTTGGTACTTTACTTTGATAAGAACTCTCTAGTTGGAGCCATAATACTTTAGTATATGTGTAGTGCCCCATATTTTCTTTGATTCGGTCTGATAGTCTATTTTGGATTTCTTTTAATGCCATTGAATTGTTTCTCTTTGCTTCTTTTGCAGTTTTGGATTTGTTCGTTGAGGTAGTTAAGTACCAAGGATTACTTAATACTGAGTCCCAAACTCCAAATCCTCTTGAATTCAGATATATTTTCATTCTTTCCCTCCATGAAGAGTAGTCTGTTCCATCAAATAAAGGAGCTTCATTTGTGGAGATAGCCATTTGTTCATTTGTTTGTTTAGTAGGATCTCTCATCCAGTGATTTAAACTATTTTTCCTTGAAGATACCTTACTATCATACCAATTGTTCTTTTTAGAACAATTGAGTGGTTAAACTGTAGTGAAGGAACTCGATCTAATACCAATTATTGAAACACACACTGACACTAAGAGGAGGGGGGGGGTGAATTAGTGTCTCGAACTTTTGGCTACTTTTCACACTTTCATTTATTAACTAAATTAATTGAATAATATATATGTAGTTCAATTAATTATTCGTAAACATGTATAACACAAACTGTATGAATTAGATAAAATATCATTATTTTATTTATTTAACTTGAATGAATACATTTAAAATCAATCCTTTAATATATTTAACTTCAACTGAATATGAGAGATCCAACTCTTTGATACAAGACCTAGCTTGTAGTTCTTAGATCCAACTGAGAAATGAGGAATCCAACCCTCATAACAAGACCAACTTGTTGATCTCATATCCAACAGAGATGTGAGGAATCCAATCCTCATGACAAGACTCAACTTGTAAACAAACACCAACCTGATAGAATGAGCTTTCATTCAATCCATTATATATATATATTCCACCAAGACACTTTCTTCCCTTCATATTCCTTTACTTATATAGTCCTCCAAAGGGTGCCACTTTGAAAAAAATTGTCCTTTTCGGATGAAACATTTCACCCCTTCATTTAATTAACACAAATGGTAACTTTTATTAATTGATTTTCGTACACCAATTTAGATAGCAATTTTTGTATAAATATTCTAGCGTGATAGAAACAAATTTTAAACTTCTACAACATGGGCACCCAATTAGCCGACAAACAAGAAATTTCCCCAAAAAGTGTGCGAGGTGGCTGGTATAGGCGGTTCTTTGAAGGAAACTTGCCCAGATTTTCCTTTCGTCGGATGCTAGATCAACTTCAGTACATATTACCTTTTCGTCAACGTCCAAATCGGCCTCCACATATCTCCTTTGTTGGTGATTATTTAAAATCAACTTGTAAACATTTTACTTGATGGTTATATTAAAATCGGTTCCCTCTCAACTGTTATTCACTAAAGATTTGACTTGGTCTCACCCTTTTTCATATTTTATTCCTCATTCGATTGACAAAAATCTTTTTGGTCGACTCAACTAGGAGAAATTTCGACTTGAGTATTTCAATTCTAGTCGACCCATCTTGTTTCATCCTCAAAATGACTTGTATTTAAGTCTGCTTCAACTTTGACCTTTAGGTTACTTCTTTCTTGGACCGTCTCGACTTAGAAGAAAATCAAATTGAGAAATTCGACTTTGGTCGTCTCGACTTTCTTTGGTCGACTTGTATTTCCTGACTCAATTTTCCTTCGACTCCGACCTTCATTTGATCGACTTATCTTCGACTCATCTTGAAATTGATTGACTCGTCTTCTCCAACTTTCGTCGATCTACAAGCTTGCAATCGATCGACTTGTCTCTGACTCGTCTTGCAGTTGATCGACTTCTAGATAGTCGACCTTATTGTTATTTGAATTGACTCGACTTGTGACTCGATGGTGTCAATGCTTCCTCACCAAATATCCACCATTGAAATTCTATCTCATCTCTGGACTCTTCTTCAATTGAGAATTTCTGAATCACTTTTAATGAACCATGTCTTATTAACTCTTTTATTTGTGATTTGTATGGATCCATATTGGATTATCCATTTACCCTTTTTATTCGAACAATTTCTTTACAGTTTCTTCTTTTGTGCATGGATGTTAATGACACAATCTCAACCTTATATAGTATAGGATGAGTGTATCATTCTCATACAATATATTAGTCAATATTATATTTCTACTAATATTCAAGTCACCTTCATAACATTATGTCCAATATTGACAATGGTTGACATTCAAGTCACCTTCATAACTTTATGCCCAACCTTCATAACATTATGTCCAATATTGACAATGCTTGACATTCAATTCACCTTCATAACAATATGTCCAATATTGACAATGCTTCTCAAACCAATCAATCAATGATACTTCACCTATTTATCAAGGTTGACATCAATGAAAACCAAATTGCCAATAGAGAGAACAAGAAATGGATCGCAAATAAAAGATAGCTATAAATTATATTTCAATAAAGTACCAAAATGATTATGATAGATAGAAAATTTGGTAACTCAAGCTTCTGGTCAAATTCTTTGAGAATCAAACAATTTAATATACCAAGTAGCTTTCTCAGAGTCTAAAAAATAATAATGAGTCTTTAAATACAAAGTAAATTTATTTAAAGAAAGTAAAATGCGTTCACCCTTCAAAGAGGATTGGGATTGGTTCCCACAGACCATAAAATGAAAAGATATGGAAGATAAGAGAGGGATAACCAATAATCAACGTAAATCCCACAAAAAACTGAGTATAAAAAGGCAAAGTGATAAATGATTGTAGTGGAAATGGACAGAAGAAAAATTGAAGAGTAGAGTTTATGTTCGACTCACCATGATGGGGAAATATCATATCTTCATTTGCTTTCAGCTAGTTCCTTTATAGACATTTGTTGTTGTTGAGGTGGCATAGCTACTCCAATTGTTTCTTGATTTTCTGGTTTAGTGATTTCAATTAACGCCTTTTTCAACCATTCCTCAATGTACTCTCTCGAAGGTGCCACAATGATTTCATGTTTGGTTTTAATCTTGAACAAATCACTTTCAAATTCTCTCAGGTCTAGTTCTAATTGATGGAATGTGTCGTCCACCTCATCATTTCTCTTGATATACCAAACCAACCACCTTTCAACTTCATCCTTAAAAAAATCCATGGTTTCGATAAATTCATTAGCCCAAACAATTTTTAATGCTTTAAGTTGTCCCATTAAAGATTATTTGGTTAAGATCATGGTATCCATCAATAAATAAAGACCATATAATTCCTTGGTAAGACTCACAAGCTTAATAAATATATCACTCTTTTTATTCCTTAGGGCCTCGGTTTCATTTATCATTTCTCTTAATTATTTAATTCTCCTTAACCAACATGCATTAATTTTCTTCATACGATAAGGAAAAGGAATTTTTTGTCCTTTTCTTTGGGATTCATTTAAACTAGAAACTTTAACTGAAAATGTATTTGCAACTTCCTTGAAAAATCATTCATCATTCTCCAAATATTTCTACAATTATTCTTTGAAATTCTCCATTATGGAGGAAAAAATAGCAATATTTTGGGCTAGCTCTCAAATTTCCTTAATTATATCGACCCATTTTTGTATGGCATCACCAACATATTTTATTACAACCTGCAATGAACTTGATGAACCTTTGTATTTCGTACTGCTTTCATGGATCTCCTCTAATTCAAGTATAGTTTGCATAGAACTTAAAGGTTCTGGGAACAATGATGATGGTACCAGAGCAGCTTTTAATTCTTTTATTCTTTTCTTTAGTTCCAAATTCTCTTTCTCCATTTTGTCAATTGATTGTCTTAATGCATCTCCAGTAGCTCCATGAAAATATGCAATTTTAGATGGTGCTACTCCATCCAAGTCAATCAATGATTTTCATCGGTTAGATGACTTTTTATTCTTGGTATTAACTTTTTATAATAATAAATTTTTGGTTTCATGATTGTAAACCGCATGGTGTAGAGTGACATAATCCTCTTCAAATATCTTGGGATATTGAGTCATAATAACATCAACTATTTCTCTCGTCTCTAAAAACCTTTGTGCAGATCAATCAAGTTCTTCAATGATTTGTCCATGTCCATAACATGGGGAATTTCCCGGTCTTCTGGTGCATTTATTTCCACTAATGAAAAATTTATTTTTCCTTTTATAGGAGTGTGTGCAACATGTGTTTTATCAAGGAGTTTTCTTGGTGTGTTTTATCTCCATCTTCATCTAAGCCTCCATTTGGTTTTTTTCTAGTATTCATTCCACTGGTTATGTTCTTCATTATTGATGGAGTGCTTCTTTGAGACGTCGCCAACAAGTTAGGGTTTTGATTTGTTGTTTATCTATCATGTTGTTTGTATCCATAATTTATACTATTTACTTCTCTTGTATTCTCTAAATTTTGGTAGGTCGTTAGTTCCTCGAGATCCAAATTATCTCCTCCAACTTCTTGGAATTGTTCAATTATGATAAAGTGTGAAGCATACCTGACTAACTGCATATGTGTGGTGAATTTTCTATCTAGGTCAAAATATTCGACAAGTTTGTCTTCCTCCAAACCCATTTGTTCGTGATGTTCTTCCAAATCCTTTAGGCGAGTTATGTGTTTAACAATACAATCCCCAATTTTCCATGGTAGGGGTATAAACTGTGTTTTTCTTTTGTCATGGAAGAAATGGGCCAAAGTTTTGTATTTCCTACATACTTCACCAACAAATAGTTTATATGATGTATAAAATGGTAAGAGGAAAGGTTTATCCTTACTCCCAAATACTCTAATTAGAGTGAATTCTTCGGACAACTCATAAATCCATTTTCCAGTGAGGAAGGAAGTTGCTTCTAAGGATATCCTTGATGTGCTCTGTGCAAATATTAACCTTTTGAATTATGAGATGAAATTGTTGTGGATTGGGTAAAAAATTTATTGGGCCTTATGTCTATACAAAATTGAATACCACACATAAAACGGCTTTAACTTAAAATCCACATGTTTTGTGCGAGACAAATCTTAAAAAATGTGGCCATAAGCAATGGTGAAAATGAGGTAAGAATCCATATACAATTTATGGGTATTTTTGAGATTATTCAATTGGAAAGAAATTTCACTCGAAAAGAGATAACCTGAATTGATGATACATTTTTCATGCAGGGCATAGTTCATACCATACACGACATTTCTTGTTACAAACATAGCAGATTCCAATCCAAGAATGCGAGAAAATAGCCAAGCAAATTATCTGTATGGGTATTTTAGCAAGTCTACCTTGATTCTAGAAGTACCAGGGTTGCATGTTGGATCTTCTAAATTGTTAAGAACCAAATATCAATATAGCATAGAAAAACCTCATAATAAGTACTCAACGCCTTGAAAAAGAGAGAATTTCAGATAATAAGCCTCTTCGAGGGGGAAACCTCCTTTTACCCCACATAAATGTTCAAGTACAAGATGA
>ML781624.1:1580268-1594251 GCA_009831015.1 Picea engelmannii | reverse complement strand
AACTTCCTCATATCGATCTTAGGAACGTGGTTGGTCTTCAACCCAAAGTTGCAGTTTCTCCATTCTTGATTCACCTTCCTTGTGTCCTCATCATGAATTTCATGGGATACATTTTCACTTTCAGGTGTCCTCTCTATTAGGAAATTTTTCAATCCTTCCATGATCTCCCATTTTAAAGCGTCCATCTTAGTATTTATTGCCTCAAACTTAGCTTCTATTGAATCCATCATCTCTTGCAGTTCCTCTTTTGTTATTGTCTTCTTTTCTAAATCATTTATGTCCCTACGCATTTCTTCACCTTCATCAAGAGTCCAAGTAGGATTGTTTGGAGGCTTATTTGGTGTAGAATTTCCATTTTTTGGTCGCATGTTGGCCAAGTATCACTTTAAACCTTGATTTTGAGTTGGTTCTGCTAGACAATCTTCCTTTTATTGTATCTCCAAAATTTTGTCCCTTCTGAGTATGAAATTTTATTTTTTATAGGTCTCTGATATTTCTTCTCTTCAATGCCACAGGTCTGATAAAAATTGGATGTGCCAAGTGGAATTTATGGTAACTTCCCCACAACTTGCTGATTTTTGGCCTTTCCAGGAGATCTCACTTGTATAGCGTTCCCCGCACAAAATAATTGATATAAATTTCTGAAACTCGTACCAGAACTACTACGGTTTGTCCACTATCCACTGCAACTAGTCTCACTCAATTTGGTTACTCTAGGAAGAATTTATGATTGTTTTACCCAGAACACCTGCTTGAGACTAGTCAGATACCCTATATTCCACAGGGTGTATCTACAAATTTACAATGACCTAGAAGATGAAATTGCTACCAAAAATACCTTACTAATTTCTAAGAATAGCCTCCAAATTTCAGGGTCTTAAACTTTACTGAAAACATCTTATAGAGAAAATTCCGCAATGACTCAATTCATGATGATTCCATAAACCTCAGGTGATAAAGTATAAGGCCTCAGGTGCTAAATTTTTAACCCAACGTACCTTGATTTGTCTACTAAATATCCTCCAATCCGTTCCTTCTGAATCATTGTAGAAAATTTTTTATAGTGAAAATTCCACGGTGTCTCAGATGTAGCAGCAAAACCCCAAGACTTTGACCTCTGATACCATATGTTAAGAACCAAATATCAATATAGCATAGAAAAACCTCATAATAAGTACTCAACGCCTTGAAAAAGAGAGAATTTCAGATAATAAGCCTCTTCGAGGGGGCAACCTCCTTTTTCCCCACATAAATGTTCAAGTACAAGATGATTCCAAATGAAAATGTCTCCTTGGTATATATAGGAGACTAGGAGGTATAATTACAACTAATGGAATAAAGACGACATAAATAAATAAAATTATTAATGTAATATTCCCCAATTAAGGGGTAATGAGCCAATTTTAGGGCTTAACACAAATAGTTTCTCAATACTCTGTTCCCTCCCTTATGTTGCTTCAAAAATTCATGAGCTTTCTCGCTCTTGAATCACATAGTTGGTGTAGGTAGCCGTAACATTTTATAAAATGTTGTGGGATCTAAAGAAATGATTTGATGACCTTGCATTTGAATTATTATTCGTTTAGAAACAAATTTATCTGCACACCATTGAATGATCTCTTTCATATCAGTTACTTTTGGAACACATCTTACTAATGCAATTCTTGAGGTCCAGATTAGGTTCGTGTTCTTCTTAGCCGAAGGAAGATTTTTGTAGTACTTGTATGCAATGGATCATTGGAACTGTTGATCATCATGACCAAAAGTGTTCAATGTATCTCCAAAAAATATTTCCTTCTTCTAAATTGATATCTTTTCTACTTTTTACAAAGGTGGTGCTACTGTCGATACTTACAGGTTGGATTTTTTATTTTATTTAAATTCCACTACATACTTCCTTGATAACTCAATCAATCATAGATCATGCTTTAAATGTCGCCAATTGTCATGGGACTTGGATTTATTATGACCCTTAATCGATGTATTGTTCATTAATAATGACATTATGCTTTTACGAGTGGTGGATGATGTGGAAAGAGTAATGTATTTGACGGGAAATGACAATGTGATGGTATGATAAATGGAAAGTGTTAAGTATGGAGGTGTAAAATGATGTATGGGAAATGTTAGGGAAATATAGACTTGCGGGGTTGCAAGGTTTCAGACTTAAACACTTATGAAGCAATATTCAAGAAAGCATGAAAATGACCGCATTGTTATTCATGAAGAAATGTAGACTTGTGGGGTTGCAGACCTATGAGTCATAGAAAAGTGATGAGAAGTAAGGAGATTCACTTTGTAATGAGAAATATGGCTAAGTATGAAAATAAGTAAAAATTCAAAAGTAGATGCGGACCTGGGGATTTGCAAAGGTGGAAACTTAGGAAAGGATTTAGGGATGACACATGGCACTGCATCCGCATTGCTTGAATTTTGACTAAGTACCAAAAGAAAATGGAAAAGAAAACAAAGTAAGAGTCTTGGTGTCTACGGGGTTGCGGACCTCAGTAAGTAAAAATAATAATAATTAATCATTGTTATGCAACTTCACATCTGCATCATTTGAAAGAATGATTAAGTGCTTGGAGGTTTTTTTTATGTAAAAGAAGAAAAGTAAAGAATAATAAGCTAAGAAAAATGTAAAATAAATCCTAAGAGTGGTTGAATGACAATACTAAAATGGTCGAAAACATGCATCAACATATCACTCCAACTGTGAGACAGTGACCCCCTGAGGGTTGTTGAGAACCCAAAATCATGTTCCATTAGAATATGGAGTCCAGTAAAACAAAAACAAAAATGTACAGAGGAAAATAAAAAACTGTATACAAGGTTTATTTGTTGTTGGGGCATCAATAAAAGAAATGCTTAAGATATTGCCCAGTGATAGGAAGTGGATAAATTGTACCATTCATATCTTTGAGTATGTATGAATTACAACCATTTATTCTTTCAATTTTGTATGGGCCGATCCATAGAGCTTCAAATTTTGTGTGAGATGATGACTTTTCTTTTGCTTTGTTTCATAGCAAAATTGATTGGTGTTTTTGAAACTCCTTTGCAATTGTACTTTTATCAAAATACTTATTGATTGTTTCTTGCCTCTTTTTCATTTCTAATATCATCTTCTCTCTTTGTTCTTTGAGCTGCAAAAGTTCATTGTGTCTTCTTTGGATTGGTGATTGTTCCTCATATTCATCATTAACAACTAGTGCTAATGCATTCAGTTCCGTGTGCATATGTAATCTTGCCTCTTTTCCATATACCAAAGTAAAAGGAGAATCTCCAATTCCCTTTTTTGGAGTAAGTCGACTTGCCCAAAGTGAATCTCTCAATTTATTATGCCAATTATTTTGGTTAGCTTCAATAGTTTTCTTGATAATCTGAATTAATATCTTGTTTGTATATTTTTCCATACCATTTCCTTGTGTGTAGTCTTTGGAATATTGACCCATGATTATTCCATATTCACCACAAACAATTATGAATTTAGACCCAACAAATATTGAACCATTGTCGATTACGAATTTTTGGCACGCCAAATCTAGATAATATGTTTTCTTTGAGAAAATGGATCAAGTGGTCAGAATTTGCATTTCTTAAAGTTGTTGCTTATTTCCATTTCACAAGATAATTAGTTGTTGTAACAATATATGAATGTCCTTTGCTATATTTGGGGTTTATTGGACCAATCACGTGTAGACCCCATTGAACGAATTATTTCTCTACCATCGATGATTGTAAGGGCACAACCACCCTTTTCATTTTTCCTGAAAAGGTTTGACATGAAATGCATTTTTGAATGAATTCATATGAGTCTTTAAATATTGTTGGCCAATAGAAACCAACTCAGATGATATTATGTGTTTTCACCACTGGTGAACAGTGTCCCCCAGAGATTCCCTGGTGGGATTCTTGTATTAATTTTATGGACTTAATGCGATCCAAACATATTAATAATATACCATAAATATTTCACCTGAACAATACTCCTGACACTAGAACATAATTGTTTGTTTTCATTTTCAAAGTTATTCTTTCCTTTGAATATATTTACAGGGGGAATTGTCGTGATTTCAAATAGAAAATGATATCCCTATACCATTAGGAGTTATCCATTTTTATTTATTTAATTACAATATTAAATCCATCAACAAAAGAAGTATTTATAGCTTCAGTTTCTATGATGTATTTACATAAACCTTTTCCTCTGACAACCTTTAATGGTTTAATCTCTATGTCATATTCTTGAAGTGTGGCCAACCAATTATCCCATATTCCTTATTTGAGTTGTTGTTTCAACAACATATTAATTGGTGAATGTGGAACATAAGAAATAACATGAAGAATATATGTCTTGAAATGGGAAATTTCCTTTACAAGTGAAAGAGCTTGTTTTTCAACAGGTGAATAATTCAATTCATAATCATGTAAAAGTTTTACTGATCTAGGGGATCAAATTTTGCTAAAAAATTCAAAGTACTCGGAATTGCTTCAAATCAAACGAGAGCGTAGGCCTCATCGTTACGAACCCAACACAACTCGTTTGGGTTCAAACGGACGTTGGGAGCGAGGGATATCGCGTTCTATTCAAAATGACAAACAGACAAAAAAAGGGGTGTTGACTGTACAGTCTGTATAGTTCGTATGGATGCTGACGTGGCAGGTCGTACGAAACATGGCAGGCCATATGACACGTGGAAGACAATTATTTGGACAGTTGGCATGTGACATGGCATGTTTGCAGTGAATGGGATGATGACACATGGCCCAATCAATGGCCACCACGTGTCATATATACATTGGTTTAAAATTATGTTGTTGGCCGGAGTCGACCCCACGACCTCCGGGCAGGGGGGAGAGACTTGGGAAGAGCCGCCAACCGGCGTGCCACTAGTTGTTCCTTGTTATATATGTGGAAAAATATTTATATATGTTTGCATATGTGTATAGTTGGGGCGCGACTCGGCTGGAGCTTAGCCCCAACCCTTGGTCACACATTGTGTTAACATATGACCCAATGCTATACCATTCGACGTGCGTGTGCGGTTGTGTTTTTTTTTGGTTCCAACGGTTATACAAACGACCCGCCATTTGTTTTTTGACCATTGGCTTGTGGAACGGGAGCCTATGTTTATACTTGCGCACGGTCACATGGGTCTTATGACCTTGCCCTTAATGGTTAGGGGCTAGGTGCGCCCGTAACTATCCTACAGTTTGCATGGTTCATGCGGTTGCATCCAATGCTAAGTTTTTACGCTTAAATATGCGTGTGGGCTAGGTTGAGCCAACAAGGGTGCATTTTGTAAATGCAGAGACAACAAGTTTGAAGGGGGGACTTCCAGGAAGCCTATCTTCTTCAATTTTTGGCCAAACGAGGTGCCGAAAAAGTCCAGCTAGGGGTTTTTGGATGTTCTTAAGCCATTGGAGCAGTCTATTTAGCATTTTGAGCATTGCAAAGCACATTTTTGAGCAATTTTAGCAAATAATACAAATGATCCATTGGAAGCTGGACCAGGAGATCTAGCCCAAGAGAGGGGTGAACTCCTTTATCATTTGTTGTGTTATGTGTTTTCTGTTCACTGTTTTTGCTGCTGTTTATATGCATCTTGAATGAGTAAATACTATTAAAGTTGTGTTGCAAAGTTGATCCATTTTCATTTTAACACATAAAATTTAACTTGCAAATATTTTCAAGAATACAAGTCTTCTTCATTTTTAGATCATTTACTCATAAAAGAAATTGGAAACTCTTCTTGTTTCTATTTTTTCTGGGTGAGAATCGAAGCAATGGTTTCATCTGAGGAAAATGAATACATTATGAATTCTTTATCAAAATCAAGACTCACAAGGACTGGTGCAGTAGTAATGACAAGTTTAATTTCTGTGAATGCTCTTTGAATTTCTGGTGTCCACTCAAATTATTGGTCTTTCCTCAGTAGTTTTTTAATGGGTTTAACAATGGAAGCATAGTGACAACCTATCGCAGGATAAGCCACAGTATAGAAAATTCAAATTCAACTCCTCTAAAAACCTTCAAAGAGGTTGTCTCAAGGATCACTTCCTATAGTATGGTAAAGGACTAAAACTCTACAGAATTAAAATTTTGTAGGGTCTTTGTTTTTGATATCTCGATCAAAATTCCCTCCTAATTCGATCACATATAATGGATCGACTCCTCCATTCTCTCAATCTCTCTGCGATGTACTTGAAATTTGGTTCTTAATAATCAGGTGCCTTCCTCCAAATTCATCTTACAGGACTGAAAATTTAGTCCATAACCCAATTCAAAAGGTACTTAACATGTAGTGTGCATATGGACCAAGGGCTTACCTTTTTCTCCATGTGATCAATGCTTGAACCAAGAGATAAATCGAAAGGAACTACATGATTTTAGTATCAAGCCTCCAATTTATTTGACCCTTTATATCATATGACCTAGAGTTGTGACTAGGGCCACTTTTCACGAATTCAAAGAATTCTTTTACCACAGGCTCAAAGGAATGTGAAAGAGCCAGTTCGCGACACATATATTGATTGTTCAACGCTCTAGATCAATTGACAAATGGGATTGGAAATTTACTCTCATGCATTTTCAAATGCAAACGGGCTCTGCACCATCGATCCTCCTCTCTCTTTGTCTCGATCCAACAACGCGATTTAATATCCTTCTCAATCAATGATTAATGAGGAGCCTTGATATGAATATTATCAACGATCAATGAATCACTTTTGTAACTCCTTTACACTTCTATGGAGTGAGATCCAATGGATCCAGATTCTCCTCTTGCTATACTGGATGGTTGAAATTTAGTTTCCTGTAGAATCAAATATTTATGTAATTCCTTCTATTTAATTTTACACTATGGTCACAGAGCATTTGGTTTTCTACTAGAGAGATATCATTATATATCAATCACAGGGATGATGTTTTTGAGAGATATGAAACACACATGAACACTATTAATGAATTCAAACTTGACATTCTATTCATCCAAATCTATAATTCAAGATAAAATTTGTCTCAGAGTTCTATTTACTCAATACACACACTCTCACTCCTTCTAACCCCCCCTCTCTCTAATCTCTACTACTCTTACATATTACAATTATATAGAATTTAGTATCCTCGAATAGCTCTAATTGGATAATCCCAAATTATATCAACAAATCCCCAAAATCACTCAATCTATTCTAAGAATCAGGAACAAAATCACACCTATCACAACTAAGTTCGATCCGGATGCCTTCTAGAGACTCCTCAAACTAATTACTACAATTAAAATAAAAATTAAGGGAACAAACCCCATTTAGTAAATAGTTTGACCCTCTTAGGATTAGAATCAATAATTCAACTTGATTCTCCTGCATCAGACTCCCGTGGAACGAACTTTTCATGGAATCATGTCCATGAGGTATTCAAGCCTTTTGCCATGTTTCTGGATATCTGCAACACTCATCCAGGTTGCATCTTCAACATGAATTTCTTTCCATTTGACTAAGTACTCATAATAATCCTTCCTCCTAGTCTTCTTAGCAATCTTCTGATCAAGAATTATTTCCATATGCAACATCTTGGTTGTAGGTAGTTGCTTCATCCATTGAACATCTTCACTACCATCCCCATCCTCTACCTCATATTATCTGTAAGGATACAAGTCTACAACATTAAATATTGGAGATATTCCAATATCTGGTGGTAGCTCTAAGTCATAGAAATTGCTTGAAAATTTCCTCAGGATCTTATAGGGTCCTATTTTATTCAACTTTAGTTTGTTATACTTTCCCCTTGGGAATCTCTCTTTTCTCAGATTTTCCAATAATTGATCTCCAACTTCAAAGTTAACCTCTCTTCTTTTCTGATCTTCCCTCTGCTTATACCTCTGACTGTTTTCTTGTAGTTTCTCCTTGACTTGTTCATGTAATCTTTGCATGTTTGCAACAAAATATTCTTCATTCGCATTCCTCAGTTCTTCTTTTCCCAAATTCTTGAGTTTAGAAGCACCCCTTGGATGCATTCCATACACTATTTGGAATGGAATCTTGCATGTACTCCTATTGGGTGAATCATTATAAGAAAATTCAACTTGTGGTAAAAAATTATCCCACTGACTCTTATGTTCATTAACTAAACTCCTCAACAAGTTACCAAAAATTATTTTTACTACTTCAGTATGCCCATGAGTCTGAGGGTGATAGGATGAACTAAATGATAAGTTTGTTCCAAGATTTTTCCAAAAGGTTTTTCATAAATGTCCAACAAATTTAGTGTCTCTATCTAAAAATATATTTCAAGGAAATCCATGTAGTCTCACAATGTCCTTATAGAACAAGTTTTCTATGTGTGTTGCATCACTAGTCTTGTAACAGGGTACAAAGTGTGCCATTTTAGAAAATATATCAACACCCACAAAGGTTGAATCATTTCCTGTTTGTTTTCTAAGAAAACCTAAAACAAAATCCATGCTTATGGAATCCCATGGATTTTCTGGTATAAGAAATGACTGATACAAACCTGCATTCTACTGGTTCCCTTTGGCATACTGGAAAATTATTCTTTTGTCAACCAATCTCTTCACATCAGACATCATACCTGGCCAGAAATAACAAGAATTTAATTGGGCAAACATCTTGTCATGGAAAAAATGACGAGCTAATCCTCCACTATGACTTTCTTTCAACAAACTATCCCTCATTGAACACTTTGGAATGAACAACTAATTGCCTTCGAACAATAATCCTTCCTATATCATGTAATCCATCCAAGGACTCATATCTCCCATCACTGGATTTTCACATGCTTCATATGCTGCTTTAAATTCTAAATCTTCTCTGTACATCTCTTTGAGATGCTCAAATCCCAACATACTTACTTGAAATTACTGCAAAATTAAACATCTCTTGCTCAAAGCATTTGCAACCTTGTTATCATTCCCACTAATATTCTTAATAAAAAAAAGTAAATTTCTCCATGAATTCTACCCATTTGGCATGTTTTTGATTTAATTTCTCTTGTTTGGTTATAAATTTCAAAGCATGGTTATTAGAATATAAGATGAATTCTCTAGGCATAAGGTAATGCCTCCACTTCTTCAGGGCCTGTATCACTGCATAAAATTATTTATCATAAGTTGAATATTTCTTCTTGGAATAATTCAATTTCTCACTAAAATAGGCAATAGGTTTATCTTATTGACTTAGGACAACACCAATTTATAACCCACTTGCATCACATATGACTTGAAAAGGCTTTTGAAAATATGGTAAAATTAAAACTGGTTGCTATATAATCTTCTCCTTTAACAGTCTGAATCCCTTTTTATCTTCTCTTGTCCTATTAAAAGATTGATGTTCCTTCCTTATAGTACCCACTATAGGAGCACAAATATTACTGAAATTTCTGATAAAATTTTTGTAAAATATTGCTAATCCATGAAATCTTATTACCTCATTTTGTCTTTTGGAGAAGGCCATTCTTTTATGTCCCTTACCTTCTCTAGATCCATCTTCAATCCCTCTCGAGAAATCACAAATCCCAAGTAAACCAGTTCTTTCTTCATGAAGGAACACTTCTTCAGATTTATTAAAATATTTTCCTATTGCAACCTCTTCAAAACCAACTTTAAACATCTCAAATACTCCTCTTTATTTCTGTTGTAAACAAGGATGCCATCTAAATAAACAATTACAAAATTTCCAATGAAATCCTTAAGCACCTCATTCATTAATCTCATGAATGTGTTGGGAGCATTTTTCAAGACAAAAGGCATGACAAGCCATTCATACAATGTCTCATTGGTCTTGAAGTATTTATTCCACTTATCTCCTTCCCTCATCCTTATATGATGATAACAACTCTTTTTTTTTTTTTGTAAGTAAGTTTTTGTATTATATATAAAAGTCCTTCTAAGAGCCAGGATCAAGAGTACATAAACTGAGTCAATCGGTTGTAATTACTGAACTGCGCCATAAGGAGAAACCAGTTCAGCCAACCGTATATAACAAGTAGCAAAAATTTCTAACAGTTCTAGAGAAAACCATACAATTTAACTACCATGAGAACCACTAGAGCTAAAGTATGGAACAAGCTTTGTATAATCTGGGACATACTCGGGAAAGGGGCCAGGCCAGGGTTCCTCGATGACAGGTGTCCTGCTGGTAGTCCACTGCATGTCCGTGGCGTCGTTATCCTTGTCCTCGTGCACCTGGAGGCTGGTGTCCTTCTGCTCCGCTACCGCTGCCGAAACTGCATCGTCGTCCCCATCTCTATTGCTTGCCGGAGTCTCCTTCCTCGCGAGAGCAGTCATGGGAACTGGTTCAGAATGCGGGCTTCCTTCTGTGGCAGCTTGCTGATGGCTTCTCGCATGGTCGCTTGCAGTGAGAGGATCGTCACTGGAATCCTCAGGAGAGGATGGAGGGGGAGTGGCGAGAAGCTGGAGAAGGACTGACAACCTTCCCTCCATTTGCTGGACACAGAACTGGAGGTCATTGACTCCGTCACAGAGCTCAAAAACCAAGTCATGCAGAATGGCAGAGTGTTCACGCGGTAGAGTGGGAGAGGGCGTCTTCATATTGCTACGGGGTGACCATGGCTCGGCGCCGGGGGAGGAGAGGAATACTTGACAGAGGGAGAATGCCATGTCGGGGTCCAGGAGGTATCAATGACAGCCAAACAATCAAGAGCTGGGGTAGGTGAACCAGAGGGCGAGGAGGAAGTGCGAGGGCGCCGAGGGTGCCAGGGAGAGCCCCTGTGCGGACGCAATCGTTGCCGTGGCATGGTGAAGCTTGGCGCCTGCAGAAAGTCTGCAGAGCCAAGGTGGACAATGAGGAGAACCCGAAAGACCATGAAAACCACAGAACCAGAGTCGAGACCAAACAACCAGGCGATAATACACCAAGAATTCCGCATAGCTCTATCCATAGAGGTGGTCGAGGGGGGTTTGTTTAATGCCCCTCCCATCGGCTTTGAATGCAATTTAATGTTCGGGGGTGGTGGCTGCAGTGGGCATGAGTCGAGCACATGGCTCCGTGCTCCGCTGGCCTCCCCCTTCCGCTTCTGTGCACCAAGTGTTAGGCACTAACACCCCATCCGGGTGGATGATAACAACTCTTCAAGTCTATCTTAGAAAAACAATTTTCTCCACCTAAACAATCCATTATATCATCCATTCCAGGCAAGGGAAATTTGTACCTAATTGTTATATTTTTTATTGCTTTGGAGTTTCTACACATCCTCCAACCACCATCCTTCTTTGGAATTAAAAAAATAGGTAATGCACAAGGACTTAAACTCTCCCTGACCAAACCTTTTTCCAACAACTCCTGGACTTGATTTTTGATTTCTTCATTTTCTCTTGGTGTCAACCTATATGCAGTTTTTTTGGAAAACTAGCTCCTAGAATTAGATCAATATGATGACTAATGCTTATAATAGGAGTCAAAGTATCATAAAATTCATCAACTACTATATCAACGAATTCATCTAACAATGCCTGAACTTCAATAGGTAAATCATTTATAGTAGTGCTAGTGAGAATTACTGTCGGCTTTCCACCAACAACAAACTGCATTTCTTCTTCCTTCTTGACCTCCTATAAAAGTTTCTTCCCACTCACGATTAGTACACTTGGACCAACTTCCTCCTTAGTTCCTTGATCCTTCAGTGGTAGAAATACATGTTTATTCTTCTCAAGGGTGTATGTGTTTTTTATTCCATCATGCATTGTTTTCTTATCATATTTCCATGGTCTCCCCAACAAAATATGACAAACATCCATGGGCATAACATCACACAAAAGTTCATCCTTATAAATATCAATTTGAATTTCTACTTTGCATTGTTCACTTACCAAAATTTGATGTCCCTTTTACAACCAAGACACCTTATATGGAGTAGAATGTGCCACTTTTTGCAGTCCTAATTTCTCCACCATTTCTGTAGAAACCAAATTATTTGTATTGCCACTATCAATGACCACTTTGCATATATTTCCTCTTGATTTGCATGTGGTTCTGTACAAGTTCTTCCTCTGTGCTAGTTCATGGATTTCTTTTTCTGCTTTAATTAAAACCCTCTTCAACATGAGTGCTTCTCCAATCTTAAGAGTCTCCTCTTTTACTTCTAGTTCTACTACACTTCCTTGAGCTTCTGCAATGTGAGCTCCTCTGGTGTTTTCTAATTTGTTTTCAGTACAATCCCAAGACATATGCCCTGTATTTCCATAGATATAGCACCTAATTTCTTGACCTCTGCCTCTGCCTCTGCCTCTTGAGAAGAATCTCCTTCCCATGGATTCTCCCTCTCTTGATGATTGGATACTAGAGTTTCCTTCTTCTTCTTTTGTATTTTGAAATATCCCTCTGGATGATCCTTTTCATTTGGATTGGCTTCTTCCTATGGTTCTTTGACGATCTATTTCTTTGCCAATTTCTCTATTGCTTCCAAGGCTACTTGATAAGCATCTTCGACAATCCTTAAAGTGAGTAGAATGATTTCATCCTGGATTTCATGCCTTGTTCCATTGATATACCTGGACACTTTGTCAACATCCTCTTCTACATGACCTGGTCTAATGTTTATTCTATAGAAATCTTCAGTGTAATCCTTCACTGACATGCCGTTTTGTCTCAAATTCTGTAATTTCTTGAATAGATTCAGCTGATAATCCTTTGGCATGAATTTGGCCTTAACTTGGATACCGTTCTATCCCAACCCTTAATATTGGATTTTCCTTTGTAGTATTCCAGTTATAAAATAGTATGGAGAACATAAATATTTTAGCTAGAAATGGGAAAACAACAATGATATAATCAAAACAATACCAGAATAATAACGGAATAACACCAAAAAGAGCACCTTGATTAATGATAGCAATGTTCACTTTCCTCTTTGAGGGGGAAACGTCCAACAATGTTAAGCCTTAATATTGTCGCATTACCCCTTAATTGGGGCATATTAGATTAGTAATGTTATTTTATTAATTTCGGCTTTAGGCCATTAGTTGTAATTATACCTCCTAGTCTCCTATATATACCAAGAGACATTTTCATTTTGAGTCATCTTGTACTTGAACATTTAAGTGGGGTAAAAGGAGGTTTCCCCTTTGAAGAGGCTTATTATCTGAAATTATCTCTTTTTCAAGGCGTTGAGTACTTTTTCTGAGGTTTTTCTATGCTATATTGATATTTGGTTCTTAACATATGGTATCAGAGTTCAAGGTCTTGGGGTTTTGCTACTACATCTACGACACCTTGGCATTTTCACTATAATTTTTTTTCTACAATGTTTTAGAAGGGACGACTTGTAATATGTTTAGTAGATGGATCAAGGTACGTTGGGTTCAAATTTCTCTCCTGAGGCCTTATACTTTTGGAGATACATCATGTACAAGATAGGGTTCTAGAATCATCTTGAACTGAGTCATTGCATAATTTTTTCTATAAAACATTTTCTATAATGTCTCAGACCCTAAACTCTAGAGGCTATTCACAGAAATTAGTAAGGTATCTTTGGTAAAACTTTCAGCTTCTGGGTCATCTTAAATTTGTAGATACACCCTGTGTAAGATAGAGTATCTAACTAGTCTCAAGATGGTGTTATAGGTAAAACAATCATAACTTCTTCCTAGAGTATCCAAATTGAGTGGGATTGGTTTCATTAGATCATGGATAGTCTGTAGTATTTCTAGTATGAGTTTCAGAATTTTATATCAATTATTTTTTGCGGGGCATGCTATACAAGTGAGATCTCCTGGAAAGGCCAAAATTCGGCAAGTTGTGCGGAAGTTACCATAAATTCCACTTGGAACATCCAATTTTGATCAGGCCTGTGGCATTGGAAAGAAGAAATATCAAAGAACTACATAAAATAAAGTTTCATACCTAGAAGGGCCGAAACTTGGGAGATACAATAGAAGAAAGATTGTCTAGCAGAACCACCTCAAAATCAAGGTTCAAAAGTGATACTTGGCCAACATGCCACCC
>ML781624.1:1540598-1554237 GCA_009831015.1 Picea engelmannii | reverse complement strand
GCTCAAAAGTCATCCATATACTTTTATCATGTCTCACAGGCCATGAGAGAAATGATCTTGAAGTTCCTCCCTTTCATTGTAGTGCAAAATGATGGTTGTTTTATATACATGTAGTTCATGCTAAAAGAAAATGAATACCAATGAAAACACTGGTTGTGGCTCCTTGACGGGCTGAAAACAAGAGTAGATCACTAGTACAACAAATGGATCTCTCATGCTAGAAGTGTGATTCTTATAAAAGGCGTTTTGGAATCAATCTCATTATATTGGGTCACTCCAGTGTTTATCATTGTCTTGATGTTAAAGAAGTTTGAATCCCCATGCTTTCACTATCTATGGTCATGGAAAGAGAACTCTAATAATATTCTATTGGTAAAATGAGAGTTGATAACAAGGTAAAATTTAGAGAGAGGATCGGGCCTAAAAGACATAAAAAAATTCTAGATCCCTGACAACTAAAGGAATTTGGAAACTAATTTCAAAAAAGAGGGATAACATTTCCATTGTCTTATGTGAAAGTGAATACTATCTTGTATGGACAAAAAATCAATAAGAGGGCATGTATAGTGTGAAAATGGGTTATAAGACCCTCTCATTGTATAATGTGGAGACAAGGAATCCATGGTGGTGGAGTGGTCTCTAGAGGATTTGGACACTACCCAAGGCCAAAAGTTTTGCATGGATTTCCCTTCACAACAGACTCCCTGTGCTTTAGGATAACACGGAAGATACCAAATTTGGGCTAGGAACACAATGATAGAATCTTGGAACAACTACTTTAAAATATCACGGAAGTCCACAAGACCTAGTTTCTCTACCTTTACATGTTATAGGGGGCCTTTGGATCTCACAGAATGAAGAAATATTCAAAGGAAAATGACCATCCCTTATCGAGACAATGTTCAAAATAAAATACGTGTTAATGGCTTGCAAACCCATAAGAGTTGGAGATACCATTAGACAAGTTCTACCTCTAGAATTTGATCATATCTTCATGTATAGACTTTGTGATGGTTCTCCAGGGGAAGTGATGCACAAAACATCACTAGTGAGCCCATTCACCATAATGACCACACGATCTCAATAAAAATAGGTACAGGGTAAAATCTAATAACTATTGATGCAGGAGCATCACCAGCACATCAGGTGAGCCAGCGCGGAACAGAAAAGACAGCTGGATAGCGCCAACACAAATTTTGAAACACCTTGATAGTGTTGCGCAAGCATTAATGTGTGGATTTAATGAGGCACACTTTGTATATTGTAATGGACCTTGAGCGGATTGCTCACGTCCTTAGGTAGATGAGGCATTTAATAGATTTAATGCTAGTAGATAGAATAGTTAATTCTAGATTTGATAGCTGAGAGTCCAAGAGGGAAAACGGATATAGACACCCTCCTTTGTACATTGTAACATTAGCATGAGTATTATTGAGAGAATTCAGGGAGAGAAGAGCAAGCAGAGAAGTGTATGAAGAACACCCATGTATAGGCATTTGAATTAATAGAAAGAGTTCTGATTCAAATCCATGGTTTGTGTTATTCTCTGTGTATTTATGATATTATGCTCATGAATGTTTTCTTCCTATTATACACTTGATTTTATATGCTATGTATGTGATTTCATGGTTTAATTGAGGTCTGAGAGGAAGTGAGGATGAGTTTCAATTGTTTCTCTGTTTGAGCAAGGATTCCTGCAAGGAGTGCAGTTGAATTTGTTCGCAAGGAGTGCGTTGACAAAAGGCTCAACAATTTAACTTTTGTTCTCATTCGCCCCAGGGTGAAAGTGAGTTATAGGAGCCATGCAAGGAGTGCGTAGGCTAAGTTAGGTCTCAGAGTTGCGATTCTGAGCAAGGATATTGAAGACTGCTGCTGCAGGAGTGCGCAGAGTCGAATAAATTCAACCCTTCGACGTTGTTGAAGATTTGCCGCAAGGAGTGCGAGCAAGGAGGTTCTTGCCGAGGACTTAAAGTCGAAGAAAAGCTCAGGAGGGATAGGTCTCCAAAGTTGTTGAAGAACCGAGGAGCTAAGTCGTGCGAGTAGATTAAAAGCAGCATCGCAGGTTAGCAAGCGAACAGGTGAAGGAACTCAATAGGGAGACACTTCGTCGATTTCGTGGATCCATTGAAGGGAAGAGTGGGCGGACGAAATCCTTGGGGAGATTTCATGAAATTCTATGGGCCGTTGGATCCTACGGAGGTGCGAGAAGGTTATCGACGTAGGCGTGAGGAGGTTCGAAGCTCAGGAGGGGCGGAGCCATCGATCCCGAGTCACAGGGACCGTCAGATCTGCACGTGACATCACATATCGACATATCACGAGTTGAAGCACCAAATTGTTGTAACGAGAGTTGCGACATCGTGATACGTGATACCCCGATAGGATCAGAACCGCTGATCGTGTGGGACGCGTGTCAAGAGATCCCAAAGAGCGGGGTTCAGAGAGTCAGGGTTCTCGACGACAGAGAACGCTTGCATGTTGGAATCGCGATCCACGATATCCCGACGGTGACGCGACAGTGTGGGACCACGGGACCAAGTGGAGTACAGGTGGCATCATATCAAGGATCGGGGAAAGGCAAGTCCTGAGTCCATCAACATCAGGATTCACGATCCCGCGAGTTCTGAAATCTCGATAGAAGGATAGAAAGAAGAGAGAGATAGTCCACACGTGTATCGGGGAATCGGCACATCGGGATTCGTAGGTTGGAAATTCAAATTGTTGACATCGCGAGTAGCGATTTCCCGATAGGGAGAACTCTGATAGCCGAGGGAGGAAAGTCAATGATTGACTAAAATTCATCGGGTCTCGAGGATTTGGGGACCCAAAGATAGACCGCGAACTCGCGAAGCCGCGAGTTCCGATTCCTCGACAAGCCAAGGAAGAAGAGTCGCGCGAAGTGAACTGTGGGTGCAGAATTCCCGAAAGGGAGTTAGAAGAGCTTTTGAGTTCTTTTGGCCGAAGAGAGAGAAGGTCTTGAGGGAAGCGAATGTGCTCCGAAGAGTGCGGTTGCATCAGAGTGGTATCAGAGCGGGAATATCTTTGCTTTCTGTAGCAGAGAAGGAAATTTCTCCATGCCTCCAAGAAGAGAAAGACAATCACCTGACCTAGAAGATAGGGAAGTGAGAAGAAGAGGCAAACCAACAGGAAATCCAGAAATGGAAAGACAGATGAGAGATCTCTAAGCAAGGCTCGAGGAGATGGAGACAGCTCAGAGACGCGGAGTTGGTGCAGGGGATCTTAGTGACTCTGAGTTCGAAGAGGAGGTTGGGCATGTAGAAGAGGTCACAACAGAAGATGCATCAACCGAGAGGTTGATCAAAGCCATTACCAGAATGGGTGCGAAAGCTAAGATGGACATTCCAGTCTATGAGAGGAATCTGGATGCAGAAGAGCTGCTAGATTGGATTAGAGCTCTTGACACCTACTTCGATTATGAGGATATCGAAGAGGATAAGAAGGTCATGCATGCGATCAAGGGCTTTAAAGGACATGCAGCATTATGGTGGGACGAGCTACAAGCTGATAGACACTGCAAAGGCAAGCAGAAGATTAAGAGATGGGATCGGATGATCGCGAAGATGAAGGAAAAATTCATCCCAAGAGATTACCAAATCAATTTGTTCAGGCGAATGCAGAACCTGAGACAGAAGTTGATGATAGTGAAAGAATACACTGAGGAATTCTATCGACTGAACATCAGAGTAGGTCATCGGGAGAGCGATGATGAGAAGGTTGCTAGATATCTGAATGGTCTGAGATATGACATTCAGGATGAATTAAGCATTCTAACCATCCGAATGGTGGAAGATGCTTACCAATTGGCTCTGAAAGCAGAGGAAACGCTGAGCTGAAAGCAAGGACAACGAGGGTGAGGCAGAAGTCAGCCCAGAGGCAAGGCAGTTGCGCAAGATAAATTTCAGAAGCCCAAAGAGGAATGGAAGAAACCTCAGGGTAAGGTTGAAAGAGGTGGAACCTCATAGCAGAGGCAACCATATGTTGAACAGAGAGGACAGCAAAATGATCAGTGAGGAGATTATGCTGATGGAAATACTTTTCCTCGTACCAGAGGTAGAGGCAGAGGCCGAGGAGGAGTTATCACATGTTTCACATGTGGGAAGAATGGGCACAAGTCTTATGAGTGTCCAGAGAAAAATAAATATACAGGGGAAGCTCACATCGCAGAAGCGTAGAGGCGTGATGTTGGGACTGAAGATGCTGAAGGCGGAATATTGCTTGCGATGCATAAAGTCCTTTTGACACCTGAGAAGGAGATGGAAAGCTCAGTGCAGAGGACCAAACTGTTCAGGACAGCTTGCAAGACCAAGGATAGGGTGTGCAAGGTCATTGTTGACAGTGGTAGCACGGATAATCTCGTATCCACAGAGATGGTGGAGAAACTGGAGCTGGAAACGACTGATCATCCTAGTCCATACAGAGTTTCGTGGCTACAAAAAGGACACTAGGTAATTGTTACTAAACAATGCTTGGTTGAGTTCAAAATAGGGGGATATAATGATAATATTTTATGTGATGTTATTCCCATGGATGTATGTCATTTATTACTGGGTAGACCATGGAAATATGACAGAAATGTGATTCATGATGGGATAATGAACACATATACTCTGGAGAAGAATGGAAGAACCCATATGTTGCTTCCGATAAAGGACATGGAGGTGAAGCCGGAAGTAAACAACACAATACTTCTCATGAGTGGGAAGGATCTTCTAATAGAGGTGGAGAAGAAGGAAGATCCACAATTCTTTGTTGTCAGAAAGCCGAGAATTGTTCTGACCAGCACAAGAGTGGATGATTTGCCGGATGAAGTTCAGGAATTGCTGGAGGAGTTCGCTGACATCATAGTGGACGAATTACCCCATTCGTTTCCACCAGCGAGAAGTGTGAGTCATCACATAGACCTCATACCAGGAGCCAGTTTGCCAAACAAAGCCGTGTACAGATTGACACCGCAGGAGAATGAGGAGGTCAAGAAGCAGGTCCAGGATTTGATGGACAAAGGATTGGTTCGGGAAAGCTTGAGTCCATGTGTTGTTCCAACAATACTCAGTCTGAAGAAAGACATAGGTTGGAGGATGTGTACCGACTCAAGAGAAATCAACAAGATAACCATTAGATACAGGTTTCCATTGCCGAGGATGGATGATTTGATGGATTGCCTGAGTGGGGCAAATTATTTTTCAAAGATAGACTTGAAAAGCGGATATCACCAAATTCGCATGAGAGAAGGTGATGAGTGGAAGACAACATTCAAAACAAATGAAGGATTATATGAATGGCTAGTCATGCCGTTTGGCTTGAAGAATGCACCAAGTACTTTTATGAGGCTGATGAATGAAGTCCTGAGGGAGTTCATTGGAAAGTTCGTCATTGTTTATTTGGACGACATGCTGATTTACAGTAAATCAGAGGTTGAACATTTGAGTCATTTGACCATTGTGATGAGAAAGCTACAATAAGAGAAGTTGTTAATTAATATGAAGAAGTCCTCATTTATGAAGACACAACTTATCTACTTGGGTTTTGTTATTTCGGCTAATGAGTTGAGGATGGATCCGGATAAAGTAGAAGTGATTAAGAATTGGCCATCACCGAGAAATATTTTTGAGGTGAGAAGTTTCCATGGTTTGGCTAGTTTCTACAGAAAGTTCATCAGGAATTTCAGCGGAATTAGTGCAGTGATGATGGACACAGTGAAGAAGTGACATAAGTATTTTCATTGGACAACCGAGGCTGAAAAGAGCTTCAATCTGTTGAAGCGGAAGATCACAGAGCAACCAGTGTTGGTGTTGCCAGATTTTCAGAAAACATTTCAGGTGAAATGTGATGCCAGTGGGTATGCCATAGAAGCGGTCTTGAGTCAAGATGATAGGCCGGTTGCATATTTCAGCGTGAAGTTGGATGAGACGAAGATGAAATACTCCACATATGATAAGGAGTTCTATGCTATCATACAGGTGTTGAAAAAGTGGAGACATTATTTGATCCCAAAGGAATTTGTATTGTACAGTGATAATCATGCATTGCAGTTTGTGACTCAACAGGAGAAGTTGAATCAGAAACATGCAAAATGGGTAGAGTATATGCAGAATTTCACATTCGTGATTAAACACATTTCGGGTACTGCTAACAAAGTGGCTAATGCTTTGAGCAGGAAATGTTTGTTGCTGCAGGAGTTTCGGGTCAAAACCTTAAGTTTTGATAATCTCAGGGACATGTACGCAGGAGATGCAGATTTTGGAGAAGCGTATGAAGCGGCTGAGAATCCAGTTCTCAGAGACAGAAGACCTTGGATAGATTATATGATCCAGGAAGGATTGTTGTTCAGAGGCAATCAACTGTGTATTTCGAAATGCTCCATGAGGGAGAACTTGCTGAAAGAGAAACACATTGGTGGATTGGCAGGGCACTTTGGCCATGACAAAACATTTGCAAAGTTGAATGAGTCATATTTTTGGCTAGGGATGCGAGCAGATGTCAAGCGGTTTGTTGACAGATGTCGGATTTGTCAGCATTCAAAGGGGAGAAAGTAGAACGCAGGTTTCTATCAGCCATTGCCCATACCGAAAAGGCCATGGGAGGCGATAAGCATGGATTTCGTATTAGGGTTGCCAAGGACGCAAACAGGGTTTGATTCCATCTTTGTAGTAGTGGACAGGTTTTCAAAGATGGCACATTTCATATCATGCCAGAAGACCAGCGATGCGACGCACATCGCAATTTTTTTTTTCAAAGAAGTTGTCAGACTTCATCGATTACCGAAAATCATAATTTCGGATAGGGATACAAAATTCATTGGGATTTTTGGAGGACGCTATGGAAGAAGCTAGGAACTAACTTAGCATTTAGTTCTGCTTATCATCCTCAGACGAATGGACAGACGAAAGTGGTCAACAGAAGTCTGGGAGACTTGCTGAGAAGCTTGGTGACGGAACACCATAGCAGTTGGGACCACATATTGCCACAGGCAGAGTTCGCATACAACGATTCATTGAATCGGAGTACAGGCAAGAGTCCATTTCAGGTTGTATATGGGATGCATCCGAGGGGAGTTTCTAAATTGCAAGATTCAGAGCAGACTGCTACTAGCAGTGCTAGTGCAGAAGAATTCGCTGAGGCGATGCAGGAACTTCATAGTCAGGTGAAGCAACGGCTGATGAAATCAAATCAAGAGTATAAGCGCAGAGTAGAATAGCATCGGAAACAACTTCGGTTTGAAGTTGGCGATCTAGTTTTGGAACACTTGAGGAGAGAAAGGTTCCCAAGGGGATCATACAATAAACTCAAGATGAAGAAAATCGGTCTTGAGAAAATTCGGAGAGAACGCATATGAGATTGAGTTGCCGGAGGCATCGGAATATCTATGATATTGAACGTCACAGACTTATACCCATACAGAGCTGGAGAAGTAGAGACTAGAACTGAGGAACCATTGATCCAGTGGATGAAACAGATGCCAGTAGCAGAGAAGCCACATATGGAGTGCATACTAGTTAAGAGAGTGGGCAAAAAGACCAGAAGAAAAGAATACTTTGAGTATCTGGTCAAATGGAAGAATCATCCAGTGGAGGATGCCAGCTAGGAGATAGAAGCGATGATACAGAAGCATGGAAGGACCGTGTAGGAGCTCATGGACAGGAGCCCATGAAATTTTTCAAGCTGAGGAGTATGATGCAGGAGCATCGCCAACACATCAGGCGAGCCAGTGCGGAACAGAAAAGACAGCTGGATAGCGCCAGCACAAATTTTGAAACACCTTGATAGTGTTGCGTAAGCATTAATGTGTGGATTTAATGAGGTGCACTTTGTATATTGTAATGGACCTTGAGCGGATAGCTCACGTCCTTAGGTAGATGAGGCATTTAATAGATTTAATGCTAGTAGATAGAATAGTTAATTCTAGATTTGATAGCTGAGAGTCCAAGAGGGAAAACGGATATAGACACCCTCCTTTGTACATTGTAACATTAGCATGAGTATTATTGAGAGCATTCAGGGAGAGAAGAGAAAGCAGAGAAGTGTATGAAGAACACCCATGTACAAGCATTTGAATTAATAGAAAGAGTTCTGATTCAAATCCATGGTTTGTGTTATTCTCTGTGTATTTATGATATTATGCTCATGAATGTTTGCTTCCTATTATACACTTTCTTTTATATGATGTGTATGTGATTTCATGGTTGAATTTAGGTCTAAGAGGAAGTGAGAATGAGTTTCAATTGTTTCTCTATTTGAGCAAGGATTCCTGCAAGGAGTGCAGTTGAATTTGTCCGCAAGGAGTGTGTTGACAAAAGGCTCAACAGTTTAACTTTTGTTCTCATTCGCCCCAGGGTGAAAGTGAGTTATAGGAGCCATGCAAGGAGTGCGCAGGCTAAGTTAGGTCTCAGATTTGTGATTCTGAGCAAGGATATTGAAGACTGCTGCTGCAGGAGTGTGCAGAGTCGAATAACTTCAACCCTTCGACGTTGTTGAAGATTTGCTGCAAGGAGTGCGAGAAAGGAGATTCTTGCCGAGGACTTAAATTCGAAGAAAACCTCAGGAGGGATAGATCTCCAAAGTTGTTGAAGAACCGAGGAGCTAATTCATGCGAGAAGATTAAAAGAAGCATCGCAGGTTAGCAAGTGAACAGGTGAAGGAACTCAATAGGGAGACACTTCGTCGATTTCGTAGATCCACTGAAGGGAAGAGTGGGCGGACGAAATCCTTGGGGAGATTTCGTGAAATTCCTTGGGCTGTTGGATCCTACGGAGGTGCAAGAAGGTTATCGGCGTAGGCGTGAGGAGGTTAGAAGCTCAAGAGGGGCGGAGCCATCGATCCCGAGTCACAGGGACTGTCAGATCTGCACGTGACATCACATATCGGCATATCGCGAGTTGAAGCACCAAATTGTTGTAACGAAAGTTGCGACATCGCGATCCGCGATACCTCGATAGGATCAGAACCGCTGATCATGTGGGACGCGTGTCAAGAGATCCCAAAGATCAGGGTTCGGAGAATCGGGGTTCTCGACGACAAAGAATGCTTGCATGTTGGAATCGCGATCCGCGATATCCCGACGATGGAGCGGCAGTGTGGGACCAGAGGAGAAAGTGGAGTACAGGTGGCATTGTATCGGGGATCGGGGAAAGGCAAGTCCCGAGTCCTTCGACATCAATATTCGCGATCCCGCGAGTTTCGAAATCCCGATAGAAGGATAGAAAGAAGAGAGAGACAGTCCACACGTGTATCGGGGAATCGGCACATCGGGATTCGGAGGTTGGAAATTCAAATTGTTGACATCGCGAGTAGTGATTTCCCGATAGGGAGAACTCCAATAGCCGAGGGAGGAAAGCCAACGATTGAATAAAAGTCATCGGGTCTCGGGGATTTGGGGACCCAAAGATAGACCGCGAAATCGTGAAGCCGCGAGTTCCGATTCCTCGACAAGCCAAGGAAGAGGAGTCGTGCGAAGTGAACTGTGGGTGCAGAATTCCCGAAAGGGAGTTAGAAGAACCTTTGAGTTCTTTGGGCCGAAGAGAGAGAAGGTCCTGAGGGAGGCGAACGTGCTCCGAGGAGTGCGGTTGTGTCAACTATGTAGACATAATCAGTGTGATCACAATGATGAAGGTGGACATAAATTTGGAGATACAACAACTTTAGACAGTCTTATATTCCAAGGTAGTTTGTGATTGGTTGAATGGCCAGGCTCATTGCTCACATATCATATTTTTAAGATTCATAAAATAGGGCTAGGTAATTATGAGGTTAGAATTTGAAGTAGTATACAACTCACATGTCTATCATGAGCACAATGAAGGAGATAATTATTTGGCCAAGGAGTCACGAGATTAAGAGGAAGGTAAGTTGATCCTATTATATATCGATATCAATGGCAAAAAATCTAGGAGGGAGCTCTTTCAAATATAATTATTCTATATAGGATATTGATGGTTGAGGATGCATAGTCTCCCTTAAAATATATCCAATGAATGTCTTTATTTTTTGATGTATTTTGGAGGAAAATTGTTCCTTTTGGGAAGTGGAACCTTTACTTATTGTAAATACCAAAATAGGTTAAGTTAAAAAATTATCCCTCATGTAATTCATATGAAAATGGTAGATACAAGTCCCACAGTTCCCAAGCCACAAATCTTGATGAAGTTAGTCTACCAAGTCCAATACAAGCTGCATTTTTTCACTATCAATGATGGAATGAAATTACCAACTTTTTTCTCTATATGTTAACACAACTATCTTATAATCTCATGATCCAGTAACAATGGTTAATCTATTGAAGTTTTCAAAAAAAGGAAGATCTGTATATTTAGAAACATTTCCATATCCTATTCTTTGATGATCCATTCACCACAAGCCAACTGTATCCCAACCTTTGAAAAACCATATGCAATATAATTCCTTTCTTTGAATATATGCTGAAAAACTATCAAAGCATGCACAAGMTSCAAATTTATCAATGTTCTCCTTTGGTATTTGTTAATTAGGTTTATCCTTTATCACTTGATTGAAACTAGTTAATATGTTTAATGATTGAGTAACACAYTAACACAGAGGGATGGATTTTTCCTCAAAAAATTCAACATTCTTAGTGAGCCATATACCCTAAGATAATAACAAAGGATAAGCTCTAAACCTCTTTACATTCTCATTTTCACACTAGGATCTTGAACCCTCCTCAATTGAAGAATCACTCCAAATATTTCTTAACCTAGTTAAACCTTTCACTTCCTCCCATACATGAATATCATATTAACATGTCATGATAATATGTAAATTTGACTCTTCATTTTCCTTGCACAAAGGACACCTCCTAAGACAATATGTAATCCTTTTCTATAGGATTTCCCATGAAAGTTCCTTTTTAATAAGAAACAACCACATGAAAATATGAGTCTTTAAATGACATTTAAACTTTCACACTTTCTTCTACCACCACACTTGAACCCCCATATGATCATTGGAACATAAAACCTTATATTTTGCCTTGGGACTGTAATCACTCGATGAATTTTTTGATTAGATCAAACAATCCTCCTCATCTTTAATAATAACATGAATTGCTCTAAGTTTTGCAATGTATTATTCCCAAATATTTTCATCCTCGCCTCTAAAAGTAATCTCCCCTGCATGCTTCCATTCTTGTCCCCATATTGAAATCAATGAGATATTAAGAACTTGGTTGAGATTAAGGTATAATATTTCTCTCAGGAGTTGTATCATATGCAGCGGAAGCCCAAACTTATCCCCACAACCAATCCAGGGGTCCTCTCCCACTATATGCAACTTATGCAACTATGCAACTATATGCAACTATATGCAACTATGCAACTATATGCAACTATATGCAACTATGCAACTATATGCAACTATATGACGGATAGGTGTGGAAATTTAAACTTTATGCAACTAAATGCAACTATATGAAACTATGTTGGTACTATATTGCAACTATATGCAACTATGTTGGTACTATATTGCAACTTATGCAATTATATGCAACTTATGCAACTATATTGCAACTATATGCAACTATATTGCATGATCCGAAATCGGATCCAGAAGCCTGACAAGGCTTGAAAAATGCTCAAAAATGAAAGTTCTCGGAATGTGACGAAACCAGTGCCATTGCGTTCGTCTCATCTTCCTGATTCCGACGGTATATTTACTTTGTCAAACGGACTCCGTATGGAGAAGATATCGCGTTCTGTCCGAAAAGCCAAACAGGGAAAAAAAAAGGATGACTGTACAGTCCGTACAGTCCACGTGTCATGCTGACTGTGCAGACCGTATGGTCCATACAGCTGATGTGGAAATCCTAGAAGGTGACACATGGCAGCTCCAGAAGGCGACACGTGTCAAGCAGATTTGGATGTATGGGCGTACAGCTGGACCTATCCGAAGGTGACACGTGTCACCACTGAAAGGGTGACACATGGCATGGATGACGTCGGAAGCTGACGTGGTAGGTTGACAGGGCAGACACGTAGACTGACAGGTGGTAGTATGATAGGTTGATGTGGAAGTGCGGCTCTGACAGGTGGTCCAATCAACGATTGACACGCGACATATTTTGGTTGGTTGGCAAGGTGCCACGTGGCCCAGTCGTGGGCTACCACATGGCACCCCATGATTGGTTGTTGGTTTTTGTTTAAAAGTTATGTGGTGTGCACGGGAGTTGAACCCGCGACCTCCCGTCAGGTCTATGGACTGGCAGGGCTGGGCTAACCACCCGCCCGACTGGTAGTACTTGTAAGATATACGGTTTGGAAATTATTTGAATTAGTTTGAATGTTGGTTTGGCGGGGAAAAGGGTCGGGGCTTAGCCCCAGCCCTTAGCATTGACACATGACCACAACATATGACCGAGGGGGGCGGTTAAATTATATGCGCGGTTATATAACCGTTGGCCCGTGGATTTACGCCTACGTGCCAACGGTGCCATGTGACCCGGGATCCGATCCGATAGGAGCGCGCAGTTACAACGGCTGGCTCGTGGCCCTATTCATATGCCAAGAAACCGGGAGCGGGAGCATATGGAAGGGGGCCAGCGCATGGGCGCGTGGCCACATGGCCCCCCATATGACCGCGAATAAAGGGAGAGCACCCGGGGCTCGGGGGCTAGCGCCCAATTTTATAACTAAAGTGGGTTTTTAAACCAATTTTTGGTTTTTTAATTGTAATTAAGCCTATTTTTAATTGTTTTTCTCCATTTTTGGGATATATTGAGCAGTTTTGGAGCCTAATTTTTAGGGGGAAGTTGGAGATGAGCAACCAACTTCCAAGATATATAACCAAGGCCTGTTTGAGGCCATGAGAGGGCATTCAGAGCAGAGTTATGCTGAGGAGAAGCCAAGCCAAAGCCATTTTGAGGCAGAGAAGCTTTTGAGGAGGAGACGTTGTCGGACCATTTCTGGGAGCTCCGGACGTCCGTTTTGCGTGCCATTTTCTTTGCATGGTTCTAGAGATATGGAAGAACATGACCAGATCAGTATTGTAGCCATTTGGCATTGCAGCGATTTACTTTTGAGCATTTTAATAGAAATAAAGAAGCCTCCCCCATAGAGAAAAAGGCCCGGAGACGTAGGCAAAGTTGTGTCGAACTCTGTTATCAATCTGCGTGTTATGGTTTGCTGTTTATTCTTTCATTTCAGATCTGCATATGTGTATATGGCTGTCATAATTCCTCTTATTTCCTCATTCTTTCATTAAGTTTCTCAAATGGTTAACTAACGCATGCAAGATTAAAACTCAACCATAGTCATTAAAAGATCCTACGGATCAAGTGGTATCAGAGCTAGTTGACGTTTGGATTTGAGTTTTGCATGTTAACTAGGGAAAAGATACAGCGTGGTGAAGGCGAGCTTGTTGTAGAGAATCCATTAATTGGATTGAGAAAAATAGCTTCTCACAACGAGAAGATGGCATCGGAAGAAGGGATTTCTCAAGATGAGAAAGAGTTCCGGAAAACATTCCTTGCCATGTCGGAGATGGTGAAAGTTTTGTACGAAGATTACTTGGAACGAAAGCGACCATTTTTGGGTGATTCTTCAAAGGGAAAAAGTGAAGAGGAAGAGGACCATCCTCAGATTCCTCCTTCACCTCCATCAACACCTCCTTCTTC
>ML781624.1:1505826-1519175 GCA_009831015.1 Picea engelmannii | reverse complement strand
GAGGCATCAAATAACATTATGTTTTTACAAGAATATATGAGTCAATGTCATAATGACCCTTTAGGTTTGTAAGAGTTTCCAATTCTTCAAGGTGTTAAGAGCCATTATTTCCCAAATCATTCAGAACATAGAAGAAAATTGACAAATATATTATACATAGGTGATGAAAGAGATTTTAAAACCTTTTCATAGATCACAACCTTTTTATTGATAGTGTCTTCATGGGTTCAAAAAATTACTGTACAAACCTAACAATATTTCTACCTTTCAACATTCTCATGAACCCTTGGGTTTACCATTACTCCTTATGGGTCATAAATTTCCACTCACCAAATTCATACAAATTGAAATTTTTGTCACTTGCACAAGCCTATATGACATCATTACAAATATATGAATTCAACTAGGAGTAGACCTTTTCCCTTTCAAGTTGATGATCCCCATCAACTTTGGGACTCAATGTCTCTTCATTAAATTCTCCTTGTAATGAGGATGGCATAGACAACTTCAAATGATCCACATAAACATTGGAATATTTTCCCATATATGGTGACCAATCCAAGCCAATATTTTTTATTCATTCTTATCCAAAATGTCTAGATTATCATTTTATATCCTTGGGATACCCATGCAATTGTAAATAAAGGATAATGTCTAGATTATCATTTTATCATTTTGTTTACTCTAAAATGTATATCGACTTTACAGCTTCAAGCTTCCCACATGAGCTTATTCTTGGCTCTCATTTCTTAACAACAAAATTATGAAATTTATACTTTAATCCCCCTTCAAGCCTACAATCATATCAAAGACGCGAGACTTGCATATATATACAAGTTTTGTAAGGTTTTAACCATTTTCCAAAATTTGAGTTAGATGTAGGTAATCCCTTGTATTCTTCAAGTACATAAGAGTTTAACTTTAGAGCTATGGTCAAATAAAAACAAAGAGGTCTTAAACGAAATTGACCATGTGGTTTTGTATATATTTATCATACAACTTGATTACTGAATCAAAATGTTGTAGGATATTTCAATGCCTATACTTCAAAATGTTGCAGGATACTTCAATGCCTAAATGAATGTATATATTTATTATATTTATCATACTTCAATGCCTTAGCTATGATGTACAATTCCTTATCTTATTTGGGGTATATTGTGATTGCACCAACAAAAGTTTCAAGTGTTATGTTATCCAACTCCTTATTTGTATCAAAGGTTCCGCCATTATGTATCATGCGAAATTTGCTTTGATTTCAAATGAAATTGCAAGTTTCATTAGATTTAATATTGATGCATTACAATTCTTTCATGTCAAAGCTTTAGTTACTTGGTTTTCAATTGCAATGAATTGAAAGGTTATACTTGCCTTTTCTAATGTGCATTGAAGAGACATTTCATTCCTAAATATTTCTTCATGTTGGCTTGCAATTAATTGTGGGTTAATATGGCATTACCATATTACATTGTAATATGGTAATGCCATATTACATTGTAATATGGTATATCGTATTACAATGTAATATGGTAATACCATATCTCGTGTAATTTTTTTAAAAAAACTTAATGACATCGTCGCAATATCGATGATAGTTCGTCGGAAAAAAAAAATTGCAGTTTGACCACCGTGGAAATAGTGGTAAACTTTTGTCACAAATTGCCACAGTTTTTCATCGCACATACAACATCTTCGTCGTAACTTTGGTCTTGATGAATCCATGTTGTTTCTATTGCCACGGATATTCGTTGCAAGTTGCCACAGTTTTTCGTCACACATACAACATTTGTGTTGTAAGTTTTTGACTTGTCAAAACTTTTCGTCGCAATTGCGACAAAATTTCGTCGTAATGGCCACGATTGTTCATTGTAATTGTGACGATATTTCGTCGGAATTGCGACGATGCAAAGGGTTAACCAAACTTGACTCTGGTGACACGTGGAGAGATAATTTCATCGATGTTTCCACGCACACCAGGATCGTCGATATAGCGACGAAATTATTCTGACAAAAAAAAAAACTTGGCTTTCATGGAAGTTGCGACGAATATGTGTGGCAATATCAACGAAAAACCGTCGCAAATTTGGTGATTTGTACTAGTGATAGTATCCATTCCATTGGTTATATTCTTCATTCTTGATGGAGTGCTTCTTTGAGATGTTTCCGATGTGTTAGGGTTTTGATTTGTTGTTTCTCTATCGTGTTGTTTGTATCTCTCATTTGTACTATTTACTTCTCCTATATTCTCTAAATTTTAGCAGGCCGCTAGTTTATGGAGATCCAAATTATCTCCGCCACCTTCTTGGAATTGTTCAATTATGATAAAGTGTGAAGCATACCTGACTAACTGCATATGTGTGGTGAATTTTCTATCTGGGTCAAAACCTTCGACAAGTTTTGCTTCCTTAAAACCCATTTGTTCGTGATGTTTTACCAACTCATTTAGGTGAGCTATGTGTTTAACAATACAATCCCTAATTTTCCATGGTAGGGGAATAAACTATTTTTTCCTTTTGTCATGGATGAAACGGGCCCAAGTTTTGTATTGTCTGCATACTTCTCCAATAATTAGTTTATCTGATGTATAAAATGGTAAGAGGAAAGGTTTCTCCTTACTCCCAAATACTCTAATTACAATGAACTCTTCCGACAACTCATAAATCCATTTTCCAGTGAGGAAGGAAGTTGCTTCTAAGGATAGCCTTTATGTTCTCTGTCCAAATATTAACCTTTTGAATTATGAGACGAAATTGTTGTGGATTGGGTAAAAATTGTATTATGCCTTATATCTATGCAAAATTGATTACCATGCATAAAATGGATCTAAATTGAAATCCACATGTTTTGCGTGAGGCAAATCTTCAAAAACATGGCCATAAGCAATGGAGAAAAATGAGGTAAGAATCCATATAGAATTTATGGGTCTTTTTGAGGTTATTCAACTGGAAAGAAATTTCACTCAAAATGAGATAACCCCAATTGATGGTAGATTTTTCATGCAGGGCATAATGCATAGCTTCCATGACATTTATTGTTACAAATGTAGTAGATTCCAATACGAGAATGTGGGAAAATAGCCAAGAAAATTCTCTCAATGGGTATTTTAGCAAGTTTACCTCGATTCTAGAAGTACTAGCATTGCAGGTTGGATATTCCAAATAGTTTCTCAAAAGTATGTTCCCTCTCTTATACTTCTTCAAAAATTCATCAGCTTCCTCGCTCTTGAATTGCATAGTTGGTGAAGTTAGTCATATAATTTTAGAAAATATTGAGAAGCTAAAGAAATGGGTTGATGACCTTGCATTTGAATTATTTTTCGTTCAGAAACAAATTTATCTGCACACCATTGAATGATCTCTTTCAGATCAATTACTTCTGGAACACATCCTGCTAATATGATTCCTAAGGTCTAGCTAAGGTTCACCTTGTTCTCAGTTGGAGGAAGATTTTTGTAGTACTTGTATTCCCTAGACCACTGGAACTGTTGATCTTCATGACCAAGAGTGTTCAATGTATCTCCAAAAAATACTTGCTTCTTCTTACTTGACATATTTTTTTCTTTTTACAAAGGTGACGCTATTGTCGATACTTATAGGTTGGCATTTTTTATTTTATTTAAATTCCACTACATACTGCCTTGGTAGCTTAATAAGTTGTAGATCATGCTTTAAATGTCATCAATTGTCATGGGACTTGGATTTATTGTGACCCTTAATCGATGCATTGTTCATTAATAACGACATTATGATTTTACAAGTGGTGGATGATGTGGAAAATGTAATTAATTTGATGAGAAACGGCGATGCGATGGTATGATAAACATAATGTGTTAAGTATGGAGGTGTAAATTGATGTATGGGAAATGTTATGGAAATGCGGACTTAAAAGATTGTGAAACAATCTTTGAGAAAGGGTGACAATGACCGCATTGAGATTCACGAATATGATTAAGTGTTGGGAGAAATCCAAACTTGTGGGGTTGTGGACCTAGGAGTCGTAGAAAAGTGCATAGGAGTAAGGAGATTCTCTCTATAATGAGAAATATGGATAAGTATGAAAATAAGTAAAAAGTGGATGCAAACCGATGGTTTTGTAGAGGTGGAAACTTAGGAAAGGATTTAGGGATGGCAGATGGTTCTGCATCTGCATTGATTGAATTTTGACTAAGTACCAAATAAAATGGAAAAAGGAAACAAAGTAAAAGTCTTGGTGAATGTGGGGTTGTGGACATGAGTAAGTAAAAATAAAATAAAATAAGAATTTTTACGGAGCTCCCCATCCGCATCATTTGAAAAAATGATCAAGTGCTTGGATTTTTTTTATGTAAGAGAAGAAAAGTAAATAAAAATAAGCTAAGAAAAATGTAAAAGAAATCCTAAGAGTGGTTGAATGACAATACTAGACTGGTCGAAAATATGGATCAATACCTCATTGGCTTCTCTGCTCCCCAAACCCTCAATATTATTGGATATATTGAGCATAGAAAATTAATCATACTTGTTGACAATGGAAGCACCCATAGTTTTATTCATTGTGGCATTTCCTAGGAAATCAATTGTTATATTAGCGTCGTCAACAATTTTCAAATCATGATAGCCAATGGTGGTTCCATGAAATGTGGTGGGCGTTGCGAAAATGTACGTCTTCAAATTGGGTAGTACCACCTGAAATCTCATATGTTTTCCATCGACATGGGCGGTTGTGACATTTTTCTAAGTGTTGAATGGTTACACACTCTGGGCCCCATTTTCATGTATTTTAAGGAATTAACCATGCAACTCCAATAGGAGGGAAAAAACTATCAATTCCAAGGAATCAAAATAGGTTCCCTTGAGATAATCAGTTCCCATCGAATGGGAAAGCTTCTCAAAAAAGGTCATTTAGGTATTATTTCCCAAATCCATTCCATTCAAGCAGTTAAAACACCCTTCATGCATCCTGACCTCCAATCTATCATTTCCAAACACCAAGCTATTTTTTCCACTCCCCAGAGACTTGCCCCTTTCTATCATGTTCATGATCATTCCATTCCCCTTATCCCTAGCAGTCTTCCTCCCGATGTTCACCCTCATAGTACCAACCTCTATTCTTCTCCCGTGGTCATGGTACTCAAGAAATAAGGTACTTGGCACATGTGTCTAGACTTTCGCACCCTCAATAAACTCACCATCAAAGACAAGTTTCCCTTTCCTGTCATTGATGATCTCTCGGATGAACTGAGTGATGTTCAATAGTTTACTAAAATTGATATTCATTCTGTCTACCACCAGATACACATGAAATAAGAATGTATTCCCAAGACTGCCTTTAAAACTCATGAGGGTCACTATGATTTCTTGGTCATTCCCTTTGGCCTGTGTAATTCCCCTCCACATTCCAAAGTCTCATGAATAATGTCTTCCATCCTTTTCTCCGTCATTTTGTATTAGTTTTCTTTAATGATATTCTCATCTATAGTAAAACTTGGACGTCCCATCTCACCCATGTGGATAAAGTTCTCCATCTACTCTCTCAACACCACCTTTCCTCAAACAATCTAAATGTGCCTTTGGAGCCTCAGAAGTGGAGTACCTGGGTCATATTGTTGGAAAGGATGGTGTAAGGGTGGATCCTAATAAAATTGAAGCTATGCAAGATTGGCCTCGCCCTAAAACTCTTAAAAGAGCTTGCACGATTTTCTGGGTTTAATAGGTTATTTTCACAAGTTTGTTAAGAATTATGGAAAAATTGCAGCACCTCTCACTGCTCTCCTTAAAAATAATTCCTTCACTTGGACTCCAGTAGTTAATCAATCCTTCCATGCCTTGAAAGTAGATATGTGCACGATGTTTGTTGCACCTCTTTTGTCACCTAAATGAGAAAAATAATGGTTCTTACAAGCCCAGTTGGGTAGCTAGGCAAGACAACAGTAAACGAAAAGGTTAGAAAGATAAAGCATAAAATATAAACAAAGAATTAAACTAAGAATGATAAAAAAAAATAAACTATAGTGCATAAGAACATAAGAACAAGGAACAAACAAGACTCATGCCACCAATGGAAAGTATTGTATTAGTGGAAAGAAAACACCGAAGAGAAAGGGAGACTTTGGGTCCCCTCTTCCTTCAAGGGAGGGCTCTTGGACCCCCAAATATTGAGCTCTTCTTACAAATGAGGAACTAGGATGAAATGGTGAACAGTATCCAAAGAACATTCATTATAGAGGTGATATGAATGGATAAGTGCAATGGTGCTAGCATACTCTTTATGAGGAAAGAGGATCCTCCAAGAGAATATCAACAACATAACAATACAAATGAATTCCTTGAAAATGTAGTGCATCCATGGCTTCCTTTTATAGCATAACTTTGAGGCATTATTCAACCAACTTTTAGTGTGAACAAGGGGCCATTTAGGTCACCCTTAGGTCTTTGACCAGCCACCCAGCCAGATTCAACTGAGATTTGGATGTCAAATTGACTTGGAAGCTGAACCAGAAGTGGGTGGGAGGTCGACCAATATCATAAATGCGTTGTTTTGAGGGATGCACGGTTTTTTGCGTTCATAGTCATGCATCGTGCACATGTGCACTTTTTCCTGTGTTTCTGAATGGCGCATATGCGCACGCTCCCTATGTAGTCTTAGCGCATGATGATTTTATTGCTGATTGTATATTTTTGGGCCCTTTGGAAATGCATTTTTGGTCCATGGGTGAACTAATAGTTGTTTGTAGATGTTGGATTCCTGTAACCATTTGCAGAAGAAATTTTAGTGATAACAGATGCCCCCTGATGGATGAGGTTAGGAGCACACGTATAGCCGAAATTCATCAATGTTTCTTCTACTGAGAGTACCTTTGTAAGAAAGAGCATTGTGGGGACTGTCAAGAGCGATCCATTGGATGGAGAGGGGAACCTGTAAGATCCAAACCTTTCCCGAGGTGTGAAAAAAGAAAACTGTGTACAAACGAGGCGGGTATGCCCCATGCTCGTGTCGTGTAACTCAAGACATGTGTGATACAATAAATGAAGTTGTGTGTTGGTGTAGATGATTGGTCCTCGGTGGCAGTTGGATAATGGCTAAGGACAATTTTGATGGTGAACAAAACTCTGAAAAAGGATAAGGACACTTGTGAGAAGTCTCGATAACGTGTAGACATTGATAGTCTATCAATTTCTAGAGGTCTTCGACTAAGATAAAACAACTGCAATAGTCGTAAGGTAAGACCCACCGTAACATGAAATAGTTTTTGAAGTCGAATGTTAGGGGGTCAACGACAGCAAAGAACAATGGTGGTTTTCCCTGTGCTGTACAAGACTCTTCATTGTAATGGTAATGAGAGTCAAGATACTGTTGCCCTTCTGGAAATTGTGCTGATGTCGATAGAAAGGGAGACATGGCTCCAAGAAGCATAGGGCTTCGTGAAATCCACTAGATGAGAGAAGGAACTGATGAGGCACATGGATGAAGTCAAGATGTGGTAAGACTCAAGACTTCCCTTGGTTGGGGAGAGATGTAAAGTGGTAGCAACCATGAAACTGAATCTAGTGTCAGGGGGAAAACTAGATAATGGTAAATTGTGCTAGAGGTGTGACAAAATGGATAAACACAAAGATAGAAAGGTGTATGGGCTGTAGGATACTCGGGGTTTATGGATAATGTCATTGATGTTGGGAAGTGAAAAATGCCCCAACCAAGGGCGATAAGGGTTGCTTTTCCGAAAAAAACAAGGTCACTAAAGGAGACAACAGAAAGCTATGTAAATGCAGGAAAAGGGGTTTTATACAATTGCTGAAAGAATAAAGAATGGTTTAGGATGTTTGTGCAGATACAAAAACTGTTGCCCTAGTGTAAGATGGCGTGGCCTGATGAGGGTGCAAGATGATCGATAAACAAGTGGAGGGTGGGGGGGGCCATTGGCGGGTTTTTGTATGAGGGAAATGTATGGAGGACAATTTACAGATGGGAAAACTGATGGTGGGTGAAATGGATGATTATGATACTGCAGAGGTGTAGTCAAAACTAGAACCATGATGAAGTAATCCAAGAGTCCATTGGGTAGGCTAGAAAAATGAGGAGAAGGGGTATGTGGCTAGTTCTCGACGATGCGTAAGACTATCGAGACTCCCATCCCTAAAGGGTGAAAAAATCATGAGTGTCAAAGTGTTAAGGGGACTATGAATGGGACAACTCATGTGGGGGAGAGTGCTATTGGGTGTCAATATTGATGGTGCTAGAGGTGACAGTACTACAGAGCCATATATAGGGATCCTAGAGGAAAAGATCGGAGGGTGTGATTGGGAGATGCATTTTGATATTCATAGGGAATGACTACATGCCATTGTCGATAATATAACTGAAAGGAGACCGTTTTTGTGTAATTATCAAGTAGCTACACACGTGAAAATGAAATACCCAATGTGAACAATATCTGAAGAGAAACATCATATAACAGTTATTCAATAATATGTGAATGTAAGCATACGTACCTGAGCGTTAGATGAGAACAATGGCCCCCAGGGGTAGAGGATGGAAAGTGGCTTGGGGAAGGGAATGGTGTAGGTGATGGGGTCCTGATCCCGTGGCTAAAGACGGATCGAAAAAAGGACACCCGGAGCTCTCGGAAATGAGTCTAGAAGTTTGGAAAAATGGACTATATAGTTGTAGGGCCCATATTGCCACCTTTTTGTACCTATTGTCTTAGTGAGGGGACGAGCAATTTGAGAGGAGATTTGGATATTTTGGGTGATCGAGACAGTCGTTCCAGGATCTACGATTTTTAGGTTAGCTATCGTATCCTCCTGCATAGGACTTAGGGGTTTGTTTTTTGGGCAGGGTTGTATGGGGGCCGTACAAGGGGTTTTAGTGAGTGTGGGCACACTAGTGCTTTGGCGATCAAGGGATTCCCGCGCATGAGTGTGCGGTTTTATTTTGGACAACCATGCAAGGTGGTGCACAGGGGAGGAGAACAGGCGCGCATGGAGTGTGCGCCTGTGTGAGTCACAGATGTGCATGCATGCACGAATGTGCTCCTGATAGGTTTCCATTTGTGTGCAATTGCGTGACCAACAGTCACACCCTAAGGCACGACTGTTTATGTGACAATGGCACATGTGTGCGCCCCTATGTTGCTGACAGGCATGCATGAGTGTGTGACTGTGGGATAAACAGGAATGCATAGATGAACGCCTATGAGAAAAATAGCCACGCCTTGGAGGCAAAGATGAAAAGTGTAAAAACTTGATTTGATTTATTTATTTTTATTTTTTGGGGGGGGGAGATTTTGCTAATGTTTTTATGGTTGATGTGTGTTGATCGAGTATTGTTGATATGGATGCAAGTGACTAGTCTAGATGATGTCGTTTCACTGGAGGGAGAGGCATTGATCACGCCTGAGGGAGGCAGTGACCAATGAGGAGCCGATGGTCCATGATACTTTGGAAGCTTGTGGGTTGTTGAAGTTCTTTGAGTGCCCCCTGATATGGGCCCATGAGTTTTTACTGCAGTTCCTCATTAGGATGTGGGATCTAGATCGACATTGCCTCATGGTGCGGGGTGAGGATCTAGCCTTTATAGCGGTGGATGATATATACTTTCTGACTGGGCTCCCTTTTCAGGGAACTCCATTACCGGTGGAGCCTGTGCTACCGAGGGATGGGTAGTTGGTTACCCTAGCCCGGAGGTACTGTCTAGGGGAGAACTTCATGTCGAGTTCTGTGGTTACTATTGGGGTGATGGATTCCCTTGCACATCATTGTGTGGCAGTGATGATAGTGAGATTATATGGGTCTCTTGTGACTCAGCAGATCAGTGGGGGTCAGTTGAGGGTGATGCAAAGGGCACTGGCGGGTGAGCATTTTGCCTGGGGCTTGATGCTGCATGCCAAGATGGTAGGGCAGCTTGACAGGTGTTGTGCTGCAAACTTAGGGGAGTTCACCTTTGGGTCTATCTTGGTGGAATGGTTCTTAGAGCGAGTGTTGATGCTGCACCCTAGAGTGCTTTTGGGTGCGCTTGGGATGTGAGAGCTGCGACTGAGGTGGTGGTGGGTGATCTTGGTTCACCATGGTGGTGGGGAGGGGGGACATTATTTTATGCCTGATATTGAACGAGTGTGGCGTCAGATGCCAAAAAATATTCTCTAGTACCCTTATAGTGGGATAGACTTCCAGGACGACCCAGAGATGGTGCTGCCCCCTCGCGAGGTGTTCGACCAGAGAGGTATGTAGATGAATTTTCTTTGATGATTTTGAGAGTTAGATAGTATAGCATATATAGTTTTATGTGTGGATGGATGTTGATGTTATCATTTGTGTGTTGTGTGTGTAGATGTGGGACCACGTGGTCGGGAGGTTGAGACCGCCATGGGGAGAGCCACGGGCCGGGGAGAGACGACAGCGGGATGAGGGTGTTGCAGGATTGGATGCGGAGGGGAGAGTAGGCCATATGTGTCATTTTGATGATTCGGGGGTAGGGCCTTGACATGATCCTCCAGCGGAGGCCGAGGGAGATTTTGAGGACATTCGTCATCGCTTGGAGGCGGTGCTACAGGGAGTGCCCGAGGGCATGTTGATGAGGGAGTCCTGGAGTAGTGCATGGGAATCCCATTGGTGTGGCAGACCGTGGTCCGAAGAGCAGCAGTAGCAGGTGCTGCGATGACTGGGCAGTTGCATTCGGGTCCAGAGGGACCGATAGCTGGTGGGGGACTTCCACCTGAGAGAGGACAGGGTGGTGGTGCACTAGAGGAACCATGAGTGTCTCTGTATGTATCTTTTTATTTTTGGTATTTATATAGTCCTGTGAGCCTACTTTATGTGGTGACACCATTTTTGTATCTATAGGGGCGAGGTGGTTCACCGGCCTACGGATGTACTATATTTTGATGATGGCACATTTGACCGATATATATATATATGGATATACCCTTTGTGATGTTCACATGTGTTTTATGGTTTTGTTGATGATGTCTAATTTAGATGTTGTGACAGATTATTGATGTTTGATGTATGCGTACTGGTAGCTTGATGTGATAAATGCCAATCTAACACTAGGTTAGCCATGTTATCTTCTATTTGATTAAATTGTATGGGAATATGTGTAAATGTAATGGAATAAAAATGTCGAGATAAGAGTCTAACTTGCAGGTATTTGCGAAATAGGCAATTATTGTGGACATGGTACACATTGTTGAGATGGAGGACGACTAGTTGGGAATCTAGTAAGACACTAAGGTGACGGATGTGATGATGACTAGCCTCAGTGATGAGACCAATGATGACGGTGTATTCGGCTTGGTTGTTGGTTGCTAAGCCCAGACATATTCCGCTAGAGTGGAGCATTTCATGTGAGGGGGAATAGAGAGCCCAAGCGGATGAAGTGAGATTCTGTGTCCAACGGCTGGCTCCGTCGGCATAACCGATGTGGTAGGTTGATTGAGGAGGCATCTGTCAATAATACAAATGGTAGATTAGACATGAGGTATGGGAGAAAGAAGATTAAAAACTCTACAAAAAGAACGTACAAAAAGAAAAAGCCTAGTGTAGTATGGCTATGCTCAGGCGTAAATTTCTTTAAGTACAACTTGTTGATGGGTTCTTTGAGAGGGTGGCCTTTAGGAGAGGCTAGAATGTATGTGCCCTTAGTAAGGCAATGTTGGATGATGTAAGGTCCATGCCATAGTGACTCGAATTTTCCATGTCCAAGGGTATCGTGAATGATATCGTAAACAAGGACGAGGTTTCCTTAATTGAATGAGTGAAGGTTGACATGGCGATCAAAAGTGGCTTTAGACTATTTTTTGGCTGCCTCATTGTTCTGTAATGAAGATCGACGATCTTCATCCAGGGACTCTAAGTTCATAAAACGCAGCTCCATTGGAGCAGTGGCAGGTAATAGCTCAATAATGGTGTGTAAGGTGGGAATTTTTCACTCAATGGGAAGAGTGGCCTTGACCCCGTGGACTAGATGAAATGGTGTGAAACTAGTGACAGTTTTCACTGCCGTGCGATAAGCCCAGAGTGCAGAAAATAACATATGGTGCCAATTGGTCTTATGTTTGTTAACTGTGCGCTGTAAAATGGTTTTGAAGACCTTGTTGACCGCCTCTACCTGTCCATTGGACTAAGGGTAGTATGGGGAGGAGAACTTGTGGGAGAAGCCTAACTGAGAGGAGAGTTCGACAAAGATCTCATTCTCGAAGTGTTTCCTGTGGTCGGAGACTAGCTGTAGTGGGACTCCAAAGCAGGAGATGACGTGGTTGAAGAAGAAGTGTGCTACAGTGTCAGCGGTGTTGTTAAATGTAGGCATGGCTTCAACCCACTTGGTGAAGTAATCGAGTGACACGACGATATATTTGTGTCCATTGCTGGATGGAGGGTTGCAATTCATGAAGTCTATGCCCCATTTTCAAAAGGGGCCAGCAGTAATGACTGGGTGTAGAATGGCAGGTGGTGCTCATGCTTTTTTGGTGTAAAGTTGACAATTGTTACATCGCTTCACAACATGGATGAAATCGTGAAACAATGTAGGCCAAAAATAACTGGCGCGAATGATTTTTTGAGCGGTGGACATTCCTGAGAGGTGCCCCCTGCAAGTGCCACTATGGGAGTCGTTCAAGACTCGATCAACCTTGTCGATATTCAAACATCGACGGAGTACAGTGTCGACCCCACGCTGATATAAGATATCACCGATAAGTAGGTAGCAGGGGGCCTGGTGATGAATGCATTGATGATCGTATCGGGAAAGGTGGTTTCTGAATTTCTGTGTTCGGAGGTAGACGAGAAGATCATTGTACCATGGGTCATCCGAGGGGATGTAGAAGAGATGTTCGTCGGGGAAGTCTGTATTGATGGGGGTACTGGTAGTATTGAAGGGAAATGTTGTAATGAGTTCGGCGAGGATGAGGGATTTCTTGCTCTTGCATGTTGAAAATTCGAGGTCATACTCCTGAAGGATGACGATCCATCGGGAAAATTTTCCATTGATTTTCTGGCGGCTGAGAAAGTAGTGCATTGGGTTGGAATCTGCGATGACTTTGGTAGTTCAAAGCAAGATGTAATGGCACAATTTCTAGACTGCGAGGACAACTGCAAGAGCCATTTTTTCTTTGTGGTTGTATTTCAGGGGTATCCCTGATTTTTTTTTACTAATGTAGTAAATGACATTCTCATGATCATCATCCCCTAGTTGGATGAGAACTACTACTACTGAGATGGTTGAGGCCAAGATATATGTTGGTCACTATAATTGCTTAATTAATTTCAAACAACCAAGTGAAACATAAATTATCAACCCAGGGAAGTCTTTTGTTTCAAAGATAGTTGCGCACTATATATGCTCAATTCCAAAAGCACTTAGTGTTGTAGTAAAGA
>ML781624.1:1479418-1495011 GCA_009831015.1 Picea engelmannii | reverse complement strand
GGACACTTATGCACTTCTAATCAATGGTTAGGTTCAAAAGTAATGTAAAGTGTTATGCAAAACAAATTAAACATATAGTGATGAGAAAGGACGTTGTATACCTTGGAGTGATCAGATGAAGTGATAATATGAGTCTAAATACATGTGATGAAGGGTATAATAATGGCAAAAAGTATGAGCAAAAAGGTACAATATGTGGTCCCAACAATATAGAGGGTGTAGTCACGATTATAGTCGGGTGGACTAATCAATGGGGCGTTGGAGAGGGCCGTTTTGAGATAATCAAAAGTGTTTTGGGCATGTTCGTCCCATTGGAATGGGATATCATAACGTAAGAGGTGAAGGAAACCATGTGCCCAAGTGGCGTAATCCAAGACAAAGCGGCGTAAAAAGTTAGCTTTTCCTTGTAGGCTCTGCAATTGGCGTAACTTCTATGGTGGGGAAATTTCCATGATGGCTTGGACCTTGAGAGGGTCAACTGTAATTCCACGTTGGGAAATGATAAACCCAAGGAGGTGTCCAGCAGTGACGCAGAATACGAACTTGAAGAGATTCAAGCAGATGTTGTATTGATGACACTGTTGGAAGATGATTCGTAAATCACTAAGATGTTGAGTGCATTTTTTGGAGCGAGCGGTGAGATCGTCCAAGTAGGCGAGAATGATTCGAGAGAGATCATGAAAAATGTATGTCATGGCACATTGGAAAGTGGCTCCTGCATTCTTGAGGTCGAAAGGCATGACACGATAAGAAAAAGTGCCCTAGGGGGTATTGAATGCGGTTTTTTATTGATCAGCTGGGTGAATTTGAATTTGGTTGTATCAAGAGAAACCGTCCATGAAGGATAGAGCCTCGTGACCAACACAATCATCGATAATTTGGTCGATAAAGGGCGTTGGAAAGTTGTCTTTGGGACATGCGTGGTTGAGATCACGGAAGTCCGTACAGACGCGGATAGTGCCCTATTTTTTGTTGACAGTGACGGGGTTGGAGACCCATGACGTATATGCGATGGGGTGGATGAACCCTGCAGTGCATAATTTTTCAATTTTGTCCTTAATGGTTGTTTCTTTGGATGGGTGTAATGAACGCTTTTTTTGACAGACAGGTGTGATATCAGGCCAGGAGTCGATACGATGTTCGACAATAGAGGGATCAAGGCCGGGCATCTATGTGTAGAACCAAGAAAATATGTCCCGGTATTCCTGTAAGAGAGCTTTGTAGGTGGTGATTTCTTCAGGAGAGTATGCGGCGCTAATGGTGATTTCCTCTATGACTCCAGATTTGATGGAAATATCAATTTTGATGGTGGGGGGAGTATTGGCCATGTTGCCTTCTTCAAAAGCGTCGGGGGAAGGGATAGGGTTATTGAACCAATCTATAGGCCCCGTTGGGAGAAAATCATTGGTTTCGATTGCATAGATGGGATTTTGGTTAGGAGGCCCAATGACTTCCTATGAAGGAAAAAGAACTCTGTGGTGGAGCGCGTCCCATGGGAAATCGGGTTTAGTTAACTCCTCAAGGATGTCTTCGTCGCAATGAAACTGTTGAGAATATAGGGGATCGAAAGGAGTGACTTTGGTGACTTTCATCATGGGGTTGGTGTCTGGTGGCGACGATGTAGAGGGGGTATCGTAAGGAGGTTGTGATGGTGTGCTTGACATAAATCAAATATCGAGATATTGTGGGTTAAAAATGGTAGTCGGGAGTAGAAATTTCATTGGGAAATGAATTGGAGAATTGGGGGGGTTTGGGGGTAACTCCTCATATAAATCATCTAGGAACCATGGGGGAGTAGGGAGTGCCTCAGGTTCTGGTGAAAAAATATGAGCCATATCAAGTGATGGGATAAGGGTACTCACTGGTTCTGCTGGAGGAGGGGGTGTATGATTTTGAATAAGGGCCAATTGGTGATGCCTGTATTCAATGATTATAGGAAATTGATATGTGAAATGATCAATTGATTCACAGAGAGAGAAAGGACATCGCATACATTCTTTGACTAAGGTCGTTACATAATGGATGTCGGTGACATGCGTTGGGGTGGGTTCTTGCTGAAAGTTCTGGCGTATGGTTGTTAGTGTCTGCCAGAACTGAGGTAATGCTAGAAAATGGTGTGTGTAATGGCCATATTATGAACAGATGGTGCATGCGAATTTGGTTCGCAGTCCTTTGCTACTTGTGTTCTGGGATATAGCGACAGTACTGGAGGAAGCGAAAAGTGATGGTGGTGCTCGAGGGAGTTGAATGAGATTACGTAACTTGGGGAGGGATGGGCACTTGTTGGTGGGGTGTACGTCTTTCTCGGATAGCATGGAAGGAGTTTGGATACATGGGGTAAGTGGAGCCCTGGGCTCCTTCTTTTTTCGTCTGCCCTCAGCTGTAGCAGGGGTGCTAATGAGTGGGGGTGTGGGTGGGACTGTGGGGGTAAGTATGGGAATCTGCATCGAGATTCCTTCTATTTGGGGAGGGAGGGATGGTTGAGGGACCATCTTAGGTGGATGTAGATACCATAATGGGATTTCTAACACCATGTTAGGAAGGGTGAGCGTTGTGGCTACCTGGAAAGAGTGTACACCTGGTGGGGGGTAAAAGAAATGGATTTGGGTAAGGGCTTGGGGAATTGTTTCCCAAACTGGGATATGGCCCTGGAAGAGGGGAGTATCATAAATGGGTAGAGCTGAACAAGTTCCAGGAGATTCCTAAGGGAGGTATTCTGCGACTAGTGGGACGTCAAGGGAAAAAGAGGCCTCGGTGGGAGGGAGAATATCTTCAGTTGTTGTTCCTTTGGTGGAAATGACACATACTTGTGCTGAGGGATGGATGAGTGGTGGTGATCCATGGTATGTCCCTAGCAAGGATGGGTCCTTAAAAATTTTGGGGCCCATCTCGATGAGTGGATAGGTGTCTGGATTAGTGTGGAAAAACAGGAGGATATTGTTGATGTTGGATGAAGGGTTAGGCTCATAATGTGACACTTGATCAATGGTAATGATCTTTCCATTATGGGGAAACATCATGGTTCGGAACATAGAAGAGGTGACTGCCTTCATAGTATACATGTAGCTACGACCAAACAAAATATTATATTCGAGTGGTGCATCGATAACCTCAATGTCTAGAAGGATGGTTTTGCCCTCAAGTTTGACAGGGACATTTTGGAAGAGCCCCTCGGGAGATGAGGGTCGTCCATCGTAAGCCCTTAGAGTAATAGTGGATGGTATTAGCTCTGGAGAGACAAGTTTCTGCCAAATGGTTTTGGACATGATGCATTTGGATGCACCTTCATCAATGATGCAACAATGAACGGTGATGTTCTAGATTTTAACTAGTATTTGAAAAGCGACAAGAGCGGGGAGACGAGGTTCTCCACTGTCGAGATCAAATGTGACGAGTCAAGTATTGGTAGGATTGACTACCCCTAAAGCAAAAAGTAATGAATTTTGTTGAGTAGGACAGGTTTGAAGAAGTTCTAATACTGACATGGCAATGGGGGATTGGGCCAAGTCATCGACCATACTATAATTGTGGGTTGCCCTAGCTTGAGGGTTATGGACATTCCTTCGCAATGGTATGCGAGGGATGTGAAGAGGTGTCTCAGTATTAGGGCACAAAATCATCAAAGGTGGGCTAGTCATGACTGGGGTGGCCTCTGAGGTAGTGGGAGTCGAGTCAAAGGGTGCGCTGTATTGATGACTGTGCATTTGTAGAAGGACCTCTTCCTCACTAGTGAGGAGGATAGTTTGATCTATCAAAGTGCCTGGGTTGTGATATGGTCTTGCTTGTGGTGGGGTAGGGTGCATCTCTTGTTGGGTGTTCATCACCCCTTGATGTGGTATGGGGTTTTGTAACACTGTCGGGGGTGGGTGTTGCACATATTGTTGTGGGGCCTAATGGGGGGCAGGTGGGGCTGGCGGATGTGGTCCATTACCAAATTCTTTCATCTGTTTGAAGTCTATGATTTGGGGAAAATGGTGAGTATAATGGCCATACTCACCGCAAAGGGAAAAAGGGAAGTTTGTCTGAATATTTTTGTTGTTATTTCCTTGGCGTTTGTTGTTATTTCCCCCTTGAGGGTTCTGGTTCCCCTGGTTCTGGTTGCCCCCTGTAGGTTGGTTTTGTTGGGGTTGGTTCTAGTTTCCTCCTGGTCTGAGGTTATTATTGTTGCAGTTTTTCCCTTTCTTTCTGGCATTGTTCAATGGATGGGATGGATTAGCCATATTCGGTTGTTCAAATTTTTGGTATTGTTGAACGGGAGATGGTTGAACAAAGTTAACCCCATCATGTGGTTGTCCTTGTGGTGAAGGAATAGGTTGGGGGGGATCAGGAAATGGAAAGTATGGATTATGATGGTAACGATCCGTAGGATGTATAGGAAGGCATGGTCGTTTCACTAGTGCGTAGAGTGTAAGCAGAGGTGGAGGGGGTACCAGAATTAGGTTGAGCTACGGGGTGTATTGTGGGTGCTGGCGGTGGTCCGCTAGTGGGAGGAGGAAAGGTCAAGGGGTATGGTTGTGGATAAGGGGGGGGGGGGTTATAATAAGGGTGTCAGTTGTATGCAGGTGGATATTGAGGGGTTCCATACATTGGTGGTTGTTGGGGATCTGAATTGTGGTGTGTAGTGTACCAATCAATCCATCCACTGAGTGAGACATCCCAGGTTTGTCCTGGTTGAATGGCATAGGTCTCGGGGTGTCAGGTAGTACTGTATACAAGTACCTTGATTGTGAGTAAATGAGTTTGAACTGTTGGGCCTTGCTAATGGCTTCTTCTTCAGACTGGGGGAAGGTGGCAGCCACATATTTGGCAAGGAGGGAAACAAGTGATTTGAGGAACCAATTGAGACATTGTTGTGGAGTAGCTTCAACTTTGCAGAGACTACGCCACTGACACCATTCATGAATGTGGTCAGTGATGTGCATGGTAGAGGTTTGTTTAAATTTCAAGAGTAGTTCAAGGCCATTGTCATGATGAATTGGTAGTTGAAAGAAGGTCAAGAATGTTTTGGCCAAGGATTCAAAGGTTACATGGGACCCTGATTTTTCTTCTATATACCACTTAGTTGATGGGCCAGTGAGTGTACATTGAAATAACCTTAATTGGATGCAATCATCCGTGATGTTGTTTGAAGAGAACCATAAGTGAAAGGTCATGATATGGTTGGCAGGATCATCTCTTGGTTTTTATTCAAACTTAGGGATGTTTGAAGGCAGTTTGATAGGCATTGTTGGCCATGTGGGGTTGTGCAATATAGGATCATTGGTGAGTTTAGTCAGATCTGGTATGTTGAGAGAATACAGGTATGGCATCTCAAGTGGTGGCGGAGGATTAGTTCCAGCCATAGTGTGAGTGTTTTGTGTACTTGACCCTTGAGGGGGGCTAGGTGGGTTTGTACTTCCCCCTTGGGAAGAAGTTGCCCCCCCGCTTCTGTGTAAAGGAGAGTGTGGGGATGTTTGACCTTGGGAAGTGGACCCAAACAAAGTGGAACCAAGCAAATCTGATCCTAAGACAGTAGCACTCACAGGGGTGTGGGGAAGTATGGCCAATGAGTTGGCAAGACTAGGAACTCCCCCTAGAATGGGAGGGAGATTTAGCAAGCGTTTGGAATGATGGGGGTTATGTGGGTCCCCTGTGATGTCTGACTAGCAAGGTGAATATGTGAAAATGGTGATTAGAGAAATTAATGAACAAGAGACTTTGTATAACTTGGACCTTCACAATATATCTCACAATCGTATGTAATCACAAGAACATCATACATAAATCAAAAGAAGCATACATGTGGGTAGGTGGATTTTGTCTGCGTGGGAGAACAAAGAAAACAAATGGTTGTGTCCTAAAAGACGTAATGTCCTTCCTCTCAAACAACACTGGACCTTCCAATAGCACTCAATAGTGGGGTCTAAAGCCACTGGAAGAGGAACTAGTGAAGGATGAAGTAATCAGTTATAATGAGGGGTAGAGGGTGCATATCCCGAAAGAGCTAGTGATATTTCCTAATAGCCACACAAAATCTGATCAAGGTGCAATTGAAGCCCACAATTTCCACTTGGGTAGATGTCCTAACATTTGGTCACTAGGTACCTCGGTCAAAGTGCGACATTTAGATTTTTGGCCTAAGAAATGGGTCACGGGCTGGATCTTGTCCAAGAGGTGGGTGCCTCAAGGGGGGACGCACAGAACAACCAGACCTAAGCCTTCGACCCTTCACAGGTATCTCCCTGCCTTATGGTGTAGGAACCCTTGACTTGGAGGATTTAAATTTCCCTATTTGACAACCTCTATTGTTTAAATATGTGAGAACCAGATAACGGGGAGTTATTTGGATGCCTGTCCCCGAAATCCTACCTAGACTAAAAAAATTCTTTTGGCACCTCCTGTGGAGGAAAAATTAGTGAGATTTTAGAAAAAAATTAGATGTGGTTGTTGGAGAGATTGGGGGTGTGAGCCAATCTTGTTGAAATTAAGTGGGAGTGGATAGTTTCGTCAAGAAAAGGGAAGGGTGTTTCATAATCCCTTTGGAGGAAACTTACTTCAAACTCCACGTTTCGAGATGAAAACCATGTGAGTGAGTAGTGACTTTGTGTGTGAATCAAGTGAAAGTGTACCAATATTTTTAATAAATTAGGTGTCACCTTGCTATATGTGGACATGTGGGTCCTTACTATTCCTTTAACTCCCTAATGTGATTTAATCTAAGAAATCTTTGAAACTATCCTAGATTGTGGACATGTGGGCATGTATGGGCTCGTTACAAAACCTGTAAACTTCCCTAGTGATTTAATCTAAGAAAGTAAATTTCAACACTATCCTATCTTTGTAGCATGTGGGCATGTATGGGCTTGTTACAATCTTAAGATGTGTTTGAAAAAATAAACTAAGAGGAGTCTCGAGGGGGTTGTTTTCCTCTCCTAAAGATTTTGTCTTTTTTAAGGGAGATGAAATTTTCCTTCAACCTCTTTTTGATTCTCAAGATCGCTTTGGGGTGCGAGATAAGAGAATACTCAACGATTGATATCCAATTTCTAGTCCCAATGAAATTTTTTTATGTGATGTAGAATGATTCCAACTTAACTTTAGTCAAAGCAAGCCATCCATGTGGCAAAACGACAAAAAAGAGGAAAAGTTATGATTTTAACCCCTAAGTGCCTATGTGTTTGACTAATCCCTTTATATGGAGAGGGAATTTAAGTGTGGTGCATATTAAAACATGCATGAAATCAATTTTAAGAAGGCTATGGGCCCTCCACAAATCACAAAAAACCTTACAATGTAGATTTTTCTAAGCAGATGCGCGGGTCTCAGAGTAGACAGAGGCACTGTGAGCGCCAATGCGCAAACTGAAAATGCCTTATGGGCACAGGTTCCCAGAGGGTGCTAAGAAATATTATGGGTTTTGTGCACGTGTGCACGATGCACGACTATGGGGCACTAAAACTGCGCACGTCTGTCACACGGTTGTGAAGAAAATTCCAGATGAAATTCTCTCAAATCAACTTTGAATTTGGCTTTTTGTAGGTCATCTTGGGCCGGTTATGGTTCCTGAAAGTTAAATAAACAAAATGAAGAGCTAAAATTACCCAAATGGGGGAGGAAATTGATACCTTTCCCTAGCAGAGTCACCAATTTGTTGCACCTCTTTTGTCACCTAAATGAGCAAAATAATGGTGCTTACAAGCCCAGTTGGGTAGCTAGGCAAGACAACAGTAAAGGAAAAGGTTAGAAAGATAAAGCATAAAATATAAACAAAGAATTAAACTAAGAATGATAAAAACAATTAAATTATAGTGCATAAGAACATAAGAAAAAGGAACAAACAAGACTCATGCCACCAATGGAAAGGATTGTATTAGTGGAAAGAAAACACTGAAGAGAAAGGGAGACTTTGGGTCCCCTCTTCCTCCAAGGGAGGACTCTTGGACCCCCAAATATTGAGCTCTTCTTACAAATGAGGAACTATGATGAAATGGTGAAGAGAATCCAAAGCACATTCATTCTAGAGGTGATATGAATGGCTAAGTGAAATGGTGCTAGCATACTCTTTATGAGGAAAGAGGATCCTCCAAGAGAATATCAGCAGCATAACAATACAAATGAATTCCTTGAAAATGTAGTGCACCCATGGCTTCCTTTTATATCATAACTTTGAGGCATTATTCAACCAGCTTTTAGTGTGAACAAGGGGCCATTTAGGGCACCCTTAGGTATTTAACCAACCACCCAGTTGGATTCAGCCGAGATTTGGATGTCAAATCGACTTGGAAGCTGAACCAGAAGTAGGTGGGAGGCCGACTAATATCATAAATGCACCGTTTTGAGGGATGCACGATTTTTTGTGTCCACAGTCGTGCATCGTGTGCATGTGCGCTTTTTCCTGTGTTTCTGAATGGCACATGTGCACACGCTCCTTGTCTAGTCTTAGCGCATGCTGATTTTATTGTTGATTGTATAGTTTTGGGCCTTTTGGAAATGCATTTTTGGTCCATGGGTGAACTAATAGTTGTTTGGAGATGTTGGATTCCTGTAACCATTTGCGGATGAAATTTCAGTGATAACAATGTCGATATTGACACTTCTATACTTCACCAAGACTTTTGTCTTGGAATGTGATGATTCAAGAAAAGGAATTGGGGCAATCATCATGAAATATGGTCAGCCTTTGGCCTTCACTAGAAAAACAAATTTAGAAATACATTTGGACCAATCAATCTATATAAAGGAAATGTTATCTATTTTGCATGCCATGGATCTTTTACATCCTTATCTACTGGGGCAAACCTTCCAGATTAAAACTAATCACCAGAGGCTCAAGTATTTTCTTGAACAAAGAATTTCATCCCTAGAGCAACAAAAATGGGTAACCAAGAAATTTGGATATGATTATTAGATCATTCAAAAGAAGGGAAAAGAAAATGTGGTCATTGAATCTCTTTCCCGAAATAATGAAGAAGAAGGGTCCCTCTTTTCCCTCTCCTTCATTGTCCCAGATTGGCTCCAAGTTGCTCACTAGGAATGGTTGCAAGATCCCAAAATATCTCACCTGCTTCAGCAATTGCAAGAAAATTCTCTAGCTTCTCTAAGGTACTATTGGCACAATAATGAGCTTCGATAAAAAGGTCATCTATATTTAAGAAAATAATCACAACTTAAATCCAAGGTGCTTTCTGAGATTCATGCTTCACCCACAGTTGGGAATTCATGGTTTACCAAAACCTATGAAAGGGTCAAACATTCATTTTTTATGGGATGGTATGAAACATGACTTCCACACCTTTGTTAATGAATCTGATGTATGTCAACGCAAAAAGGGAGAAACAGACAAAGCACCAGGCACACTTCAACCCCTTCCAATTCCCCCTTCTATTTGGTGGGATATTTATATGGATTTCATTGTGGGCCTACCTAAATCCATATATAAGACAATAATCATTGTGGTGGTTGATCATCTTTCCAAATATGCTCATTTTTATTCTCTGCAACATCCCTTCACTGCATCTAAAATATCTCAATTTTTCATGGATAAAATATTCAAAATTCATGGCATGCTGCATTTAATTGTCTCTGATAGGGATCCCACATTCACTAACAATGTTTGGAAATAATCGTTCAAGATATAGGGCACCCAATTACATATTAGTACTACATATCATCCCTCGACTAATGGCCAAACTAAAATTTTCAACAAGTGTTTGGAAACATATTTACTGTTTTTTTCATCTGAACGACAACATCAATGAGCTCAGTGGTTACCACTAGCTAAATGGTGGTACAACACATATTACCATACAACTACTCGCATGACTCCTTTTGAAGAAGTATATGGTAAAAATACATTGTCGGTTCTCTCATACATTTTAGGTGTCTCGAAGGTTCAGGAGGTTGAAAAAAATCTTACAGTATGCGAGGCCATTCACCGTACACTCAAACAAAATTTATTGATGGCTAAAAATCGCATGAAGTAGCAAGTCGATCAAAGTCCTCTCGAACATTAATTTGTTGAAGGGGACTAGGTGTTTCTTCATTTTTTTCAACCTTTTAAGAATACTTCACTCAAAGTTAAACATTGTCAAAAGCTTGCTCCCAAATTTTATGGTCGTTATTCCATTCTCAACCGTGTGGGGCCAGTCACCCACCAATTATCTCTGTCTAGTGATTCTAAGCTCCATCCCATTTTTCATGTCTCATGCTTAAAGAAGGTGTTTGGAACTAAGTCCCAGACTCAAACCTATATCCCTGTGTTGGATAACGAAGGTTCCATTTGGTTACAACCCTAAGTAGTCTTGGACCAACATGAGCATTGTCTCTCAGTGCACCATCAAGGAAGTGTTAATGTAGTGGAAATATACAACTCTAGAAGAATCCACCTGGGATCCCGTTACCATTCTGCAACAATTTCCTCATCTCATGCCTTGATGACAAGGATAGTTTTCAAGGCCGAGGGAATGTTAGGGACCTAACCTCCCTAACCCTTCATGTGGGTAGAATAATATATTTTCCATGTAATAAAGGCCGACATGATTTTATAAGTCCTATTTAATAAATGTGAACAAGTCAATGTAAGAAGACCTAAAAGAATCTTCCACTTCTAGAAATATATTCCACTAGAAGGTTATTTAGAAGATATAATTAGTATAAATAAGAGTAGGAGGCATGAGAATGTAAGGTACCAAATGTAATTTAATATGTAAAAATAGGAATATTCAATAGATATTAATGGAACAAAAAAATATTGAGAAGAGAAACACCACAAATGATACCTTTATTCTAGAAAGCAATGTTCACTTGCCTCTTCGAGGGGGAAACCTCCAACAGAGTAGATCTCTATTAAAATAATTCTCAATAAAAAGATTCTTATGCCTCCTACTCTTATTTATACTAATTCTATCTTCTAAAGAACCTTCTAGTTTAGTATCTTTCTAGAAGTAGAAGCTTCTATTAGGTCTTCTTACATTGACTTGTTCCCATTTATTAAATAGGCCTTATGAAATAATGTCGACCTTTATTACATCGAGAATATATTATTCTACCTATGTGAGAGGTTAGGGAGGTTAGGTCCCTAACATTCCCCACCCATTGAAAAACAACCTTTTCCTCAAGGCTTGAGATGAGGAAATTGTTGTAGAATGGTGGTGGGATCCTAGGTGGCATCTTATGGAGTTGTGTCCTTCCACTGCACTAATACTTCCTTGATGGTGTGTTGACGTATACGACGCTCTCGTTGGTCCAAGACTACTTGGGGATGAAACCAAATGGAACCTTATTCATCCAACTCAGGGAGGGTGGTTTGAGTTTGGAACTTAGTTCCAATAACCTTCTTTAAGCATGAGACATGAAAAACATGATGGATCTTAGAATCATTGGGCATAGCTAACTAGTAGACGATTGGCCTTACACACTTGAGAATTTTATAAGGACCATAAAATTTGGGAGAATGCTTCTGATAATGGTCAGCTTTAAGTGAAGTCTTCTTATAAGGTTGAAGACGAAGAAAAACCTAGTCCCCTTCAACAAATTGACATTCAGAATGACCTTGATCGACTTTCTACTCCATGCGATTTTGAGCCATCACCAAATTTTCTTTGAGGGTATGGAGAATGGCCTCGCGTACTGTAATATTTTTTTCAACCTTTTGAACTTTCGAGACACCTAAAATGTGTGAGAGAACCGATAGGGGGATTTTGTCCATATACTTCTTCAAAAGGAGTCATGTGAGTAGTTGTATGGTAAGATGTGTTGTACCACCATTCAACTAGTGGTAACAAGTGAGCCCACTGATGTTATCGGTTGGATGAAAAACACCTCAAATGCGTTTCCAAACACTTGTTGATAATTTTAGTTTGGACATCATTTTGGGGATGATAGGAGGTGTTAATGTGCAATTGGGTGCCCTATAGCTTGAATAATTTTTGCCAAAAATTGTTGGTAAATGTGGGATCCCTATAAGAGACAATAGAATGAGGCATGCCATGAAGCTTGAATATATTATCCATGAAAACTTGATCCATTTTGCATCAGTGAAAGAATGTTGAAGAGCACATAAATGAGAATATTTGGAAAGATGGTTAACCACCGACATGATGATTGAATTATTTCCGGATTTAGGTAGGCCCACAAAGAAATCCATAGAAATGTCCCTCCAAATAGAAGGGGGAATTGTAAGGGGTTGGAGTGTTCCTGGTGCTTTGAATGTGTCTCCCTTTTTGTGTTGACATACATCAAATTCAACCATGAAAGTGTATATGTCCTATCTCATACCATATCAGGAAAAAAAAACGTTTGACCCTTTCATAAGTTTTGGTAAACCTTGAATGTAGTTGTGGGTGAAGCATGAAGCTCAGACAACACCATGGATTTGATTTACGACTATTTTATTAAATATATATGGCCTTTGTAGCGAAGCTCAGTATTATGCCAATAGTACACTGGAGAAGTTGGAGAATGTTCTTGCAATTGTTGGATCGTGACAGAGATTTTGGGGTCTTGCAGCCATTTCTGGCGAGCAGCTTGGAGCCAATCTGGTACAATGAAGGAGAGGGAAAAGAGGGACCCTTATTCTTCATATTTTCAGGAATCAACGACCACATTTTCTTTTCCCTTATTGTAAATGATCTCAAAATCATAGCCAAATAGCTTGGTTACCCATTTTTGGTGCTCCGGGGCGGAAATTCTTTGTTCCAGAAAATACTTGAGGCACTGGTGATAAGTTTTAATCTTGAAGTGTTTCCCCAATAGATAAGGATGCCAGATATTGATGAAATGAAGAATAGACAACATTTCCTTTTAATAGATTGATTGGCCCAAATGTATGTCTGAAAGTTTTTTGCTAGTGAAGGCCAAAGGCCGACCATCTTTCATGAGGACATCCCCAATTTCTTTTCCCGACGCATCACATTCCAAGACAAAAGTCTTGGTGAAATATGGGAGTGACAGGACAGGCGTTGTGCACATAGATTCTTTTAAGGCTTGGAAGGAGTGATCAACTACTGGAGTCCAAGTGAAGGAATTATTTTTAAGGAGAGTAGTGAGAGGTGCTGTAATTTTTCCATAATTCTTAACAAACTTGTGACAATAACCCGTTAAACCAGAAACCCACACAATCTCTTAAGAGTTTTAGGGTGAGGCCAATCCTACATAGATTATTTGTTTTTAGGATCCACCCTTACACCATCCTTTCCAATGATATGAGCCAAGTACTCCATTTCTGAGGTTCCAAAGCCACATTTAGATTGTTTGAGGAAACATTGGTGTTGAGAGAGTAGATGGAGAATTTGATCCAAATGGGAGAGATTGGATGTCCAAGAAAAATAAGACATAATGACGGAGAAAAGGATGGAAGACATGATTCATGAGACTTTAGAAAGTGGATGGGACATTACATAGGCCAAAGGGCATGAACAAGAACTCATAGTGACTCTCATGAGTTCTAAAGGATGTCTTGGGAATGTATTCTTCTTTCATACATATCTGGTGGTAGACGGAATGGAGATCAATTATAGTAAAGTACTAATCACCACTCAATTCATCCAAGAAATCATCAATGACAGAAATGGGAAACTTGTCTTTGATGGTGAGTTTATTGAGGGAGTGAAATTATGGACACATGCACCAAGTACCTTCTTTATTGAGTACCATGACCACAAGAGAAGAATAGGGGCTGATACTAGGACGAATAACGCCTACTTCAAGCAATTCTTGAACGATTTTCTCAATTTCATTATTTTGGGCAAAGGGATGACGATAAGGGAGAACACTGGGAGGAATATTGCCAAGGACAAGAGGAACACCATGATCATGAACACCACGGGAAGGGGGAAGTCCCTGGAAGTGGAAAACACAACTTGGTGTTTGGATATGATAGATTGGAGGTCAATATGCATTGAGGGTGTCTCAACTGCTTAAATGGAATGGATTTGGGAAGTAATACCATAATGACCTTTTTTTAGAAGCTTTTCCATTCAATGGGAACTGGTGATCTCAGGGGAACCTGTTGTGATTCATTTGAACCGATATTATTGTCCCTCCTATTGAAATTGCATAGTTAATTCCTTAAAATCCATGAGAATGGGGCCCATAGTGCATAACCATTCAACACCTAGCACAATGTCACAACCGCCCATGTCAATAGAAAACATATGGAATTTCAGGTTATACTGACCGATTTGGAGCTGCACATATTCACAATGTCCTCCACATTTCATGGACCCTCCATTGGCAATCATTATTTTAAAATTATTGATAACACACATATAACAATTGAATTCTTGGGCAATGCAACGATGAATAAAATTATGGGTGCTACCATTGTCAACAAGGATTATGAATTTCCAATTCTTAATGTAACCAATTAGATTGAGGGTCTGGGATAAGACAAGTCAGTGAGTGAATTTAGTGAAATCACCAGTTCAACTTCTGGTGGATCATAGGGTGGCGTTAGATCAACTGGGGGTGGTATATCCTCCACAGGGGGAACAAATTCCTCCTCTTCAAAAACATCCTCAGTCATGGCCATAAAAATATTCTCTTCCTTACACTTGTGCCCTGGAAAATATTTGTCATCACAATTATAGCAAAGACCCTTGAGTTGGCATTCAACCATTTCATCCTGGGTAATTTATGGATCTTGAGAGGGTTTGCATGAGGGGTAGGATTGGTGGGTTTAGGTCGAGGAGGAAAATATGGTTTTCTGGTCTAGGAGGAGACAATTTGTTGGGATTCCTTGGCTCATTGAATAGCTTCCAACCAAGTTTGTGGGCGGTCCATGAGAATATGAGAAAAAAATTCATCTTTTAGACCACTGATAAAACATTCCCAGAAGAAGGCATATGACCTGCCCTCCATTCTAAAATCCAAGTGCTCAAAGGCTACAATTGTTGGATCATGTTGTCATTGATGCCAATGGTTTGATTGATTGATGTCAAGTGATTGATTGATGTCACAGGAAGGATTGATTGATGATTGATGTAATATAATATGTATTGTCCTTGATGAGAATGCATAGATGAAGATGGATCAATGAGTTGTCATTGATACATGATGAAGATGGATCGATGTGGTTTCATTGGTATATGATGCATTGTTGGAAAAATGTATAGATGACTCATTATTGTCTCATAATGATTGATAATGTGCACAAAAAAATGAACTCCAAAGTGGTCCCCTTATGGTGAAATCCCTCATGGGAAGACTCTTTGCGGATTGAGTTATCCTAAAAGAATGGTTGGAGGACCCATGCTTGTATGCGGAATAACAAGATGAAGATTGTTGGTGAAACTATCCTAGATGGATAATGCTTTTCATGCCATTTCTGGTTGTATGTGGAGTGTCACATAACTCCTCATGGTTTGAGAGTTATGGCCTTATGAAGATGAAGGACCCCCACATGAAGACTTGAAGCCCCCAAGGTCAAAGAAGTCAAAGTGACCTAAAAGGAGAAATCATTATTTAAATGATAAAATAAAGTGACAAAGTTAAGGTGGATTATTTAAATAATAAAGAGAAGTGACAAAATCAAGAAATGATAAAGTAAGGTGACAAAATCAAGAAGGAATATTTATGGAAAGTGGTTAACCCTAAAAATAAGGAAAATAGGTTAA
>ML781624.1:1453349-1464379 GCA_009831015.1 Picea engelmannii | reverse complement strand
ATAATGGCCTAAAGCCGACATAATTAAAATAACATTACTAATATAAATTACAACTAATGGCCTAAAGCCGACATAAATAAAATAACATTACTAATCTAATATGCCCCAATTAAGGGGTAATGAGCCAATATTAGGGCTTAACAGCTCCCTTCAAAACTTTCGATTCGCGAAACTGCGAGTCTGCTGATCTGACGCCACGTGCCCCTATGAATTGAACAATTTAGATCTATTTCAGGCTTCGACCATTGATTTTGGGCCTATAATGAGTCGCTTTGAATGTTGTTCTTTGTGCTCATGGCTACAGCCTGCGGCCCTTCAAAAATTGATGTGATAACATTTGGCTCCACAGGGGCTAGCATGCTCCCTACAAGCTGCCAAGAACAAGTAGTTCCAGTGCCTTAGCTGTTGGGTTATGGAGTCTGTCTCAAAACATTTTGTTGAAGGCCAACATGTACACTATTCTACTTATAAAAGGAAAACAAACACACATGCTCCAAAAGGAGCTTATTTATGTACAATCCCATACTAACTGATCTTTACAAAGTGCCAGGTGAAAGCAAACTTCCACCATAGCCACCTGGACTATCCAGTGATAAATTTCTTATCTTTACTGTAGATGATCTTCAAAAATATAGGGAAGTATGACAGAAGAACGAGAACATGGCTTGGAATGTTTCCCATACCCCCAAATGATGATAAGATGAATAATTCTACAGGCTCCAATGATTTTTGAAAACACAGCTCCATATATGACCCCACAGGGTCACAAAATTATAATCAGGGGAGCTCAACTGGTAAGAAATTACTTCATGTTCTTCATTGTTGCTCACCCGTTGTTTGATGCTCTTAGAGTGTACAGGTGAGTGGAGAAATGATGTAGGCTAGCCAATACCAGGTGATATTTTCTCATTTACAGGCTCCGGACATGAGACAATATGCACATTTAGCTCCTCCTTTTCTCCTTCATGGCTCTCACAAGGATTAGATTCATAATCATCATAAACAGGAACCATGGAAAATCTTTTCTCTTCATCATCTTTGTTGGGATATCCATCAAAAGCTGTTTGTTCATGGTTATTATTCGAAATCACTTCTTCATCATAAGCAGGGCTGCCAAGAACATCTGTTTCAAGGACCGTAATATCCTTTGCATCTTCTTCGTAAGAGCGACTAGCAAAATATTCCTCCAATTCCTCTATCCTTGTAGAAAGAGATTTTACCAGTTTTATCAACTCCTCTAAGGTATACCCCTCATCCTAACAGCTTTCGCAAGAACGAACTATGTTTTGAACACCATCTCTATACTCTTCACAACATTTATGACAGATTAACTAAGAGGAATAATACCTTTGACAGTGAGCATTGAAAGTTGCATGAAACTGTTCCAGGGAGGAGATGCTAGCAAGGGGAAAGGAGTTATACCAGTCACGAGCATCTCCCGCTAATGAGAGCATGAACATTTTCAATAATACATCCTCATGATGTATCTCCCATTGATGCATGAGTTCATGAAACTCAAGGAGATGCTGAGTAGGGTTGTCCTCTTTACGCTCTCTAAATATGGGAAAATAATCACCCCATTTATTTATAGTAGGGACAACATTAGGAAAACCATGAACAACAAAAAAATTAAAAGGAGAAAACCTTTGAGCTAGGATTTTGTCCATTTCGAACTAGTGGAGTCACCAATCGATCCTTTAATCATGGAGTCGCCAGGTGAATGATATGCATAATGAGTGTGTCTAGTATTTTTTCACCATCAAAGACCAGATCTGATCATTGTGTTCTCCAAGGGTGCTCCAGGTGTAGCTAGAGGCAGCCACACTAAAACAATGGAGTCGAAAACGTGGAGTTTCCAAGTGCAAGCTGCAATCTCTTATGTACTAAGTTCTAATGCACCTTCAAAATTAGTAAGATTTGTCATTCAATCCCAGGGAAATGTCTTCAATTCATTCCCCAACAACGATGCCATAAATGTTAGCACTGGAAGTCACCCTCAGATTGCATCGAAGGTAATCCTAATACCCATAAGAGTTTTATGTCATAGGTTGGTTTTAAAGAGGTTAAATGAGCGCAAGCTCAAGAAAATATCGTTTTAACTCAGAAAATAGGGACCAGCATGTACAAACATGTGAGGTCTTGATAAAATTCAGTCAGTAAGTTGAGCTTAAGTGTGATCAAAGGGAATATTTGGTGAGAGAGGTGAACGAGACTACTATAGGCATCAGGCCTTCCAACAGCTCGGAGAGGAAAATATCAAACTCAAGAGAAATCTTGAGATCAAACTTCAGACACTGAAATATGGTGCAAGTAGCACAGCCACAACAACAGAATAGTCAAACCTCCATTACCCTGCAACTGCAACAACTCAACCGGATCATCCATGCCCGAGCCATTCAATGTAAGAAGAGAAAAGATAACATAAGAAACTGATTAAAACTGGTGAAGATACTACTGTGATCAAACCTACATCACAACAACATGACTACCCTTGACTGGATCATCCATGCCCGAGTGTTCTAACACAGCTATTACAGAGAAATGAAAAGGAAGTTGACTTTCATTAAACAAGAAGTCTCAAATACAGATACATAACCACAAGAACCAGAGCTTCATTAAAAATTTACAATACGAGAGCCTAGCTCAACCATCGACCTTAACAAAATATCAAAACTGCCTATTTATGTTGCAACCACTAAGAATGTGATTGGACCCCTGCATTCAAATCTTGCCATCTACATCTTCTCTGTTAGACTGCGTAGGCAATCTTTTGTTAGAAGCTACCTCAAATCAATATGGGCTTTGTGGGAGAATCCATCCATAAGGGAACTTTGGGCTGATAGTATGCATCCATGACCATTTCTTCCATGCTTTCCATTTATGGGGTGAGACGAGGTCTCAACCACCTCCCCCATTTCCATTAACTACCTTCATCAAGATCAGGACGAGGCCTGACACCCATGAATGTTCCAGGCGGTGCCCATGACTTATTCGAGTCAATCCCGACTTCTCGAGGCCATGCAGATCTTCTTCTATGACCAAGCGCTTACCCAAAAGGTGTTTCATGACTTCTCGTTTTGGGTTCTTCTATGTGAGCCACTCCCGAATCTCCCAATTTCTGAACTCGTGAATTGGAACCTAGAGACCGCTAGCTCCCTTCTTATGGACCCCTCCGATATGACCCCCGCTATGACCTGGGGATTATCTTCAAGGTGCTTCAGGATTTTCTCTTTCATGGATTTTGAAAGATAGCTCTCTTCAAAACTTTTTATTCGTGAAACTGTGAATCTACTGATCTGACGCCACATGCCCCTATGAATTGAACGGTTCAGATCTATTTCAAGCTTTGTCCATTGATTTCAGGCCTGGAATGAGTCTCTATGAGTGTTGTGCTTTGCGCTCATGGTTGCGGCCTGAGACCCTTGAAAACTTTATGTGATAATAGGTACCACGGTAATCAGGGCAAAGAGGGGAATCCAATGGGATGTGTCCCAAATAAGGGTGCCGACGAGATTGCTATACTCATTTTTTGTTACTCCCGTGGAGTTATAATCCAATCTTAATAATACTGCGGTGACAAAAGGACTAGATTATTAACATAAAGAAATGTGTAGTAATTTCGCAACTCGAATGCAGGAGGCAAGGTGGCACGACAATAGATATTGTTTGTTCCTTTTCTATTCTTTTTTCATCCCAAGGGTTAGGGTGTTGAGGGTTTACACATACAAGGGTTTTCCTTGTGCTATAGCTCTCTGATATATGTGCATGATCGAACAATAATACTTGTCCCAATATCTAAGGGCACCAACTAAGGAGGTTAGACCATACCCTTAGTTGTATTACTCGATTACCCAGGTACTAAAAAGTGTCTTCCCAAGTGTTGTTCTCGGTGGAACTATATCAATCAATTGGTCAATTGGTTTATTTATGGAGAGATTCAGGAGATTTATGTCAATCCATATATAGGTGTTGTCTGATGCACTACCACTCGAAGGGGTACCAACAGATGTTACAAGGATGGCCAACAACGTGCGCTTAAGAACCACTTGAATTTCCTGCGTGTATGCTTCCTCGACCACATATTTATGCATTGAATGACATATATTTGTAGTTTTAAGATGTTGGAACATGTCTCCACCCTTAAAAAAAAAACATACATCGTCAAACATTTTACATTTTTTTATATTAAGGACTAGTAAGATTAGCCCAAGTTTCTACATTTTAATATAAATTTCCATCCTTAAAATTATCCCTAAAAATATCCCACAATTCCTGCCAAGTAAAGTGCCCTGATACCACTTGTAAGGTACTAGATGTAATATAATATGAAAAAACAGGAATATTCAACAAATATCAATGGAACAACAAAATATTGAGGAGAGCAACACCACAAAATGATACCTTTATTCCAGAAAGCAATGTTCACTTGCCTCTTTGAGGGGGAAACCTCCAGCAGAGCAAAGATCTATTACAATAATTCTCAAGACAAAAATTCTCATGCCTCCTATTCTTATTTATACTAATTCTATCTTCTAAAGAACCTTCTAGCGGAAGATCTTTCTAGAAGTGGAAGTTTCTATTAGGTCTTCTTACATTGACTTGTTCCCATTTATTAAATAAGCCTTATAAACTAATGTCAGTCTTTATTGCATCGAGAATATATTATTTTACCTATATGAGAGGTTAGGGAGGTTAGGTCCCTAACAGAGAAATATTTGTCTTGAGAATTATTGTAATAGAGCTCTGTTCTACTGGAGGTTTCCCCTTCGAAGAGGCAAGTGAACATTTCTTTCTTGAATAAAGGTATCATTTTTGGTGTTGCTCTTCTCAATATTCTATTGTTCCATTGATATCTGTTGAATATTCATGTTTTTTTCATATTATATTACATCTAGTACCTTACAGAATTGAAGGATGTGTGATGTTAGGTGGGATGAGGAGCCAAGTAAGAACCAAAATCACGTTGGACGCCTACTGTTGAATGAAAATTGTTGCTAAGGGAACAAATCCCTATGTGACTTTAGGGTGGACATGAGGACTTCAAAAAGGAACTTGGATTTGATGTCAAAAAGGAGTCTAGGTGGTTGTTTAAGCCCAAAGAAACTAGATATTAAAGTAAGGCATTTAGGATGGAGGAGTGCTCGTGAAAGAAGGAACCCAATGTTGAAGATGAGAAAATTCTAAGTGGTCATATGCGCTAAGAAAGAACTAATTTTTTTTTGGTGGATGATCAAGCTTGGATTAAAGGCTTTGATACCAAATGATAAGCTACATAATGCTTAAACTGAAAAGAAAACTTCCAAATAGAAAATCATATCAGATGATAAGCTTCAAAAGAAGAGCATGTCTTTATTTCTCTATTATATGTTTGTATATCCTTTTACAAAGCATTTATCTAGTTCCTATTTAATATGGTCAACTTTAATAAATATAATTTCTATTTGACATGACATAGTCAACTTTAATTGACACAATCAACTTAAATTAATATCTATAATAAATATTGCACTCTTAAGGTTTTCCATGTATTTATTAACCTATACATAAATATTAATACTAAACATTAATGATTATTCAATATGACAAATCATTAGATCATTTTGTTGTAACTGGTACATCCTTTATTCTTAAGTTCAAAGACATTCTCCCTTTTTTGAAAATTTGTATTTAAATTTGAACACAAAAGCAATATTGCACTCAAGGTTTTTCATGTCTTTATTAACCTATACATAAATATTAATACTAAACATTAATGATTATTCAATATCACAAATCATTAGATCATTTTGTTGTAGCTAGGACATCCTTTATTATTCCCTTCCCTTCGGGCAATGGGGACTAATAGTAATCGATTTTTCTAGGTTGCATTAATATGGCACAGAAACCAAGTAATTAAATCAAAGTTTTAAGAGTTAAATGTACATTTTCAAGTAGCATTTGGTTTTTGGCCAAAGTTTTAACTTTGAAGTCTTATTTGGCCTCTTCCCGAGGCAGAGGTTAACCATTTCTTACCTTAAAAGAACTTTCAAATGCATATTTGATGAGTAAAGTCGACGAAGTCAAGTAATGATAGAATTGAGCCTAGCATTACTTCCTGGAATTAAATGTTAATTCCTCTTTAACCATCTTAAATATTGGAATGTCCATAAGCCACCTGTAATGTCCATAAGCCACCTTGTCACAGGTTGCTTGTATCTGGCAATCAACATGCTAGTGGTCTGCATGTTATACATGTGTTGTGACATCTGCTCCACTGCTCCTTCTTCTTACCTAGGACTGCTCCTTCTTCTTACCTAGTATTCCTACAATTTTGAGCAACCGCACAACTCAATTTCAAAAAATGCCCATGCAACTCAATTTTCTGGGTCATATTTTACTCTCTTTCATCCCTTACAATTTCCTTTCACATTCTTGCGATGGAGTTGAATCCCCAAGAAACTGAGTGCTGATGGAAGTTTGGGGCACAACTTTGATGAAAGCCTGCAGATGCAAAGATAGAGGTATATATTCTAAGTTACCAGAGATAGATATTCTATCTTACTTCAACATCTAGTATGCAAGTTAACAAAATTCATTAAAAAAATCATTTTTTTATACTTAAAATTGCATTTTGTACCTGGAAAATGCTTCATTTTGTACTTGGAAAACCCTTTAGGAAAGTTGAAATCTCACCTACAAGTTAACAAAATTCATTAAAAAAATTCATTCATTTTTTTATACTTAAAATTGCATTTTGTACCCAGAAAACCCTTCAGGAAAGCTGAAATCTCACCTATAGCTCGATTTCTCCTCCTGTTTTTAGATGAATCTTGAAAGGAGCATTTGAAATCTCACCTACAGCTAGTCAATTTCCTCACCGTGCGATCCCTAAATGGAATACTGTTTCTACAGGACATTCTTAATGGCAGAAAAGTTCATTAACAAACCATTCACATGAAATCTACACCACTCAATTTCATTACAGCTAATGGAATTTATTCCATATTGGGACTGATCTGAAGCAGAACTCTCACAAGCATTCTTTACAAGAACATAAAGAAGTGACAACAAATTCTTAAACACATATACAACAAATTAACGTTAGAATTCATTACTTGTTTCCTAGAACAACATGGAGTTCAATTATAGTCTACTCTTCCTCAAATGAAAATTGTCCACGCTTTATATTAGGTCTTAAATAGTTGGTCCATCCTAGCCTGCAGCGTTTTCCACATCTCAAGAGCCTTGAAAAAAAATAGACTTGAAACAGTCGATCTTATCTTCTTACACTATATTCCACTTTATACTAAAATTAGTCTCTTCAACCAGTTATAAATCATCCTCTAATACTACCAGTACAAATTTCATACATGAGGCCATTACTTTCTGTATATAATTAGCCTTGGTACCCAAAAATTTCAGCAATATTACATCGCATAGCAGAAGTGTACACATGAAATCCTATTGGATCATAGAGTACCTACTCGCTTAGGAAGAGCACGCCAGCTACCATGTCCATGGCATTGTATGTAATCTATCAACTTTTGATCCTCCTCAAGCGTCCATGGCCCCTTCTTTAGCCCAATATTTTTCTCACAACAAGGTTTCCACCCCATAAGAGATAATTTCCAAAGCAAGACTTTCTTCGCTCAAGCCCACAGACTCCAATCCTCTTCTCTGCAGAATCAATTAAAGCTATAAAACTGAATAGTTTTCCTGCTCCAACACGGCCAAGTGAGATTATCTGCCACCATAGACGACTGAGATATAAATTATATCATATCAAGATTCAAAGGCAAACTCTACTCACTCTATGTGCATAACTGGTCCAACAATCGATATGAATACACTCCATAACGATATAACGCTATATCAACCTCACCCATAAACATGATTGGTTGGCTTAACGAAACTCAGATTAAGTTAATATGATTTAAAATTCAAACAAGCTTAATGTTATGCCATGAAGACAAATAATATAAAGAAGGGAGCCTACTTGTAAAGGGAATTGAAATGGCATTTTCGGCTCTAAAATGGCGGTCGGAGCATAAATATTGAAGGATTTTTCCTTTTTCTTCATATTTTCTAACAATAAGTAGAAAATCTGAGAAATTTGGTAGCGTTTTGCAGGGAAAATAAAATCCATGGCCTGCAATGGCAGTTCTATGGGTAAACCCTCCAATTTTAGCAGCAATTCATCCACATTATGCAGCAAACGCTCCTAATTTGATAGAAGGCCAGCCATTTGTGTTGTAGGAGACTGCAAGAGCCCCATGCAACCATGCGAAAAAGGTCCTTCGAATTTTTGACCAGAAAGTGTTGGTCAAGGGGTTCTCTGATACAAATGGATACAATGGTGTTAATATGTTCTTTTCCTAGCAAGAGATTCAAACCCAACAACATCAACGATGCTTATTCTGATAATATGGTGAGAAATAGTTCAGAGGATCTGAAGGCTTCTCTGTACGAGGTCGAACTTGTGCCATTTCTTTTACAATTCGCCCATGCTTGCAGCCCTGGAGAAAATGTGTCCACGTGCAAATAAAACTTGTCTTTTTCCATGAAACCTATGTCAGGTTATCGCTCCCAACTTTTATCCCTTTGATGGCTTACCGTCAGAGCTTCCAATTCCACCTGACCCATGTTTCTCTTTAATGGGTTACGGTCAGAACTTCCAATTCCACCTGACACGTGTTGCGCTGAAAAATCTCAACCATGGAAGCTATCATAAGTTGTGTTAAAATATATAGTGGGAACCATCTTATATGTACTTCAATTTATGCTTCCCTGCCTGCTATGTATGAAATTATTGGTGGGAATATAAGGCTTCCTTAAGTTGAATTTATATAAGGTTCCATGCTCAGTTTTCTAGGATAACCCAATAATAAATAAAGGGAAGTTTCATGTAATTAAAATAGATCTCTCTGTTATAAGTGCTCTAGTAATTCTACATTTCTAAAAAGATTATAACCTTGCATAAACAATCTACAAGGAATATCATTGCATAGAGAGGACTTCCTTCATCTCTGGTGTAATGTTTTGAAGCGGGAGCATCTCTGGTTTAAAAACGATTCCACATTCATTTTCTATTTATGTGGAATCTTGAAATGAGAATAGGTTCATTATGTTGAAATAAGCTCTTAGTTAAGATTTTAAGACCTTCGGATTCCATAGTCTTCCCTCGACATTTTAGTAATAAATGGAAAATTTGGCCAAATCGCAGAAAATGTTATACTGGCAAGCTGTATTTTCATTGGAGAAAGTTGATTTTGTAAATCTGAAGAGGGCTTGTAAACAATGCTGGTAGCTTCAAAATGGTTTATTTGGTTTTTACCCAACATCAAATTTTATTTCTCTGTGTTCCTTTGAGACAATCAATTCATAGCCAAGGTTATAGGGTTCAAAATGAAAACATGGAAGTGCAGAAAAAAGGGAATGACAAAATAAGCACTCAACATATTGAGTCATCAAATTTGGAGCTTCTCATTTGAAATAAATTTATTAATTACCACTTTTGACAGATCAATTGCAGGTAAATGTGGATAGGTTAAAGAAATATGATAACATAGGCGTGTAGACCATACTACAGGCTACAAGAATACGCTTTTAAATTTTCAAAATTGGACTACCTAAGAAACTCTTGCATGCATTTTCTGATCTAATTAAGACAACTACACGCCCTGTTTTCCACCAGATTGGAGTTTTCTCTACATGCATAATATAATTTCATGGATATTTGTAAAGGCTTAGGAAGCCTACTTAACAACCCTTCAAAGATCTTTCATCTATTTCCTTTAATTTTCATGTGATTTCTTGGACGATTAATAAAGGATTTATGAAATGGTATTAAATTGAGTCTAACCATGGATTTTGGCTTTATGATGGTTAGCAAGTTGCCAACAAATAATATATGGATTAACGTGTAAGGCTCATACAAAACTCTGTTAAATACATGGCGTTGTTGTAAGTTTGAAAATAATCTATGGCTGAACGTGTAAGGCTCATACAACTCTGCTAAATACATGACATTGTTGTAAGTTTGAAGCATACAATTGTAACATGGTGTGATGCAAAAGAAGACTTTGCTCACTACACCAACTACCTTCTTTCCAACAACACAACCCCATCACACACTCAAATAATTAAATTTATTAGATGTATATATATTTAATAAGGTATTTAGAAGATGTAAATTCTAAGGATGCAAGGAGTTATAAGGGGAAAATAGTATGTGGTTGGTACCTCACACGATCCAAAAAAGTCATGGATCAAAAGAATCTCTTTAATTTTTTCTATTATCGTTAGGGTTTTCGGGCCAAACACTGCTTTGAGATGCAAGAGCATAAATCACTATCCAAGCCACAGGCAAAAAAAATCTTTCATCTTGTAATAACTTGTGTGATTTCATAAAGCTTAATCAGTTTCTTAAGAAAGGTATTAAGATCATGAAAATTCTTAACTATAATTAATTACCATATAGATCAGGGTAGATGAGATCATATTGACTGTACTTGCGATCTTAAAATTCCAATATTTATTTAATTGAGAATGTTGTAGAATTCCTACAGAAACCCCGATAGATCTAGAATTCTAGTTAAATTGAACACATACAATTTGCTGATATTCAAGAGATGAGAGAAAGTTTTTGATCCATAAATCAGAGAATTATATTAATAAAAAATGAATATACATGAGCAACCAACCTCAAAAAGAAGAGAGGAGGTGAATATATAGAATTTCCAACATAGAAATCTAGTCAAAAAAGCTAGAAAAAGCTAAAATAAGCGTCATAGGCTAAGGGAGACCACATAGTTCGACCTAGGACACTAAAGATACATGTCACACACTCATTAATTCCCACAATATTCAAGTGGTGTGCATTATCTCACTTAAGCTCACTTAACTGACAAGAGAAGTAGTTCCAACTCACTTAACTGACCCGAAATAGCAGTTACTAATAATAGTAAAGGCAAAAATCATTAATTAAGGAATAAATCTCTCACTCAAAGAGGAGGTGCACATTCCCCAATAATGGATGAGTTTTTGCATGG
>ML781624.1:1383598-1453299 GCA_009831015.1 Picea engelmannii | reverse complement strand
CACTTAACTGACCCGAAATAGCAGTTACTAATAATAGTAAAGGCAAAAATCATTAATTAAGGAATAAATCTCTCACTCAAAGAGGAGGTGCACATTCCCCAATAATGGATGAGTTTTTGCATGGGGGAGTTGGAATAAATCAATAATAAATCAAGAAAATCAAGAACCGAGAGTTGAGTCTTGATCTAAAAATAACAATTTTCCCTAAAATCTAGGGATGAGGCGCCCTTCTTCTCTATGTGGCCAAATTAGGTGAAATAAAGTGTGATGGAATGAATTAACCAAGATCTAGGAGTCTAATATAGGTATAAACTAATGTAAGTTAGGGTTATGCTCCAACATCCTCCCTTAAGCCTAACTGTAATGACAAAAAAATTGAGTCCCAACAACTTGGCCATTTTAGGTACTCATTACATAAAAGAACTCCTCATGAAAAGAGGAAAGAGGGAAAACCTCGTGGGAAACCCCCCCCCAAAAAAAATAGGAAAAAAATGTTGAGTGGCCAAAAGTGACCTACTCAGCTGTCTCCACCACTCCAAGCATGGCTCTCAGTTCTGAAAATTTCTTTTCAGTGAAGGACTTGGTGAAGATGTCTGCAACCTACTGCTCTGTGGGGCAGTACTGCAGTGAAATGACTCTATTGCAGATCAGCTCGTGGATGTAATTCATGTGAATATCGATGTGCTTGGTCCTCTACCTTTGAACTGGATCAATCGATATCTGAATGGAACCCTGATTTTCATAAAATATGACAGTCGAAAGTGGATACTGAATACCAAACTCGGAGAGAAGCCCCTGCAACCAAACAACCTATGTAGCTGCATTCACTGAACCTCTATACTCTGCCTGTGTTGTAGATAAAGAAATCATGGATTGCTTCTTGCTAGAACAAAAGAATGGCCCTGACCCAAAGCTGAAAACATAACCAGAGGTGGACTTATAGTCTGTACCATTTCCAGCCCAATCAAAATCTGTGTACCCAATCAGTGAAAGTGGGCAATCTGCAACATAAAAGATACCAAAACTGGGAGTACCTTTCACATATATAAGGATTTTGTTTGCATCTTTCCAGTGAATCTCATGAGGCTCCTACATATATCTGGAACAAACTCCTACTACAAAAGAGATATAAGGTCGGGTGTGAGTGAGATACAACAAACTCCCAACCAACTGTCGATACAGTGTACTGTCCACCAAAGGTGTAGTACCCGCATCCTCAAATATGACCCCCAAAAGAAAGGGAGATGTTTCTAGCTTGCATTCTATCATATAAAACGGACAAGTAGATCTGATGCATACTTATACTATGCCATCTTGATCCATGAAGTAGACTGAGAAAATTCAAGACCAAGAAATTAGTGCAACAGTCCCAAATCTATCATGGAAAATCGATCATGCAATGTTGATTTTGCCGCATCAATAGCTGCAATAAGGTTCCCTGTCATCAGTAAGTCATATACATAAAGTAATATCAAAAAAATGGAATCATCGTGTTACAGAAAATAAACATTCGTATCAGATTTGCATCGAATGAATCCAATGGAAAGCAGGAAATAATCCATCTTTCCATACCAGGCTCTGGGAGCCTGTTTTAGGCCATACAAAGATTTCTTTAATCTGCAAACGAGGGAAGAGTTCTGAATGTATCCCTGTGGCTGCTCCATATAGATCTCCTCCTTGAGATCTCCATGAATAAATTCACTCTTCACATCCATGTGATGAACTTCCCATCTGCGAGAAGCGACAATGGCCAAAACTAGTCGAATGGAGTCCATTTTTGCAACAAGTGCAAATGTCTATGTGTAGTCTATGCCATGTACCTGTGAGTATCCTTTTGCAACAAGTCGAGATTTGTACTTGATTATATCACCATCCACAACATTCTTTGTTCGATATATCCATCGACATCGAACAATCTTTCTTCCTTTCGAAAGTGGAACCAAGTCCCATGTGTTGTTGTCCATAAGAGCAGAGTACTCTTCATCCATGGAAGCCTCCCAAAGTGGATTTCCAGTAGCCTCAAAGTGTGACTGTGGATCTGAACCAAGTGTCATATAGAAATATATGGGCATCAATGGTTCCATGGAATCCAGGGCTTGAGGAGCCACGAAAAACTGTGATCTAGTCCTTCTTGTATCCGCAGGATCACCGACTAGTTCACTCGCATATTCCAGGGTTTTTTCTGCCCAAGTTGGAAACTGAGTTGGAGAAGCCATGAACTGCTACTCATCCTCTGTATCAGACCCAAAAGGCTACTTTTTATGGCTTCTCTAAAGTTCTCGAAGAAGTTTCTGACTCCTCCTCATCAGTGAAGACAAGCGGTTCCTCGACAGGGTCTTCTGAAAAATCATGCAATGATTCTTCTTCAAACTTCACACTTCAAGCTAGAATGAACTTTTTAGTGTGAGAATCCAGAAATATATATCCTTTGACACCTTCAGGATATCCAACAAATATGCATTCAACACTTTGAGGCTCCAAATCCTTCCTCTTATCTGTCGGAATGTGAGCCCATGCTTGTGAACCAAAAATGCGAAAGTGCAACACTTTCGGTTTCTTACCGGTCCAACATTCAAAAGGAGTGGTGCCTTTGAGTGATTTGTGAGGAAATCAGTTCTAAATTTATGATGCACAATTAATATCTTCAGCCCATATCTTGGGAGCTAATGATTTCGACTGTAGAATACAATTGGCCATCTCTTTTAAGGACCGGTTTTTCCTCTCCGCAACACCGTTCTGCTATGGTGTATATGGCACTGTGTGTTGTAGTTGTATACATGCATCAATACAAATTTGATGCACATATTTGTCAACATAATACCCCCCATTATCAGTATGGAGTATATTAATCTTACACCCAGACTCATTCTTAGCAAGTGCTTTAAATTCTATAAGGCATTCAAATACTTCTTATTTTAATTTCAAAAAAAAATACCCAAGTAAAGCAAGAGAAATCATCTATGAAGGTGAGTACATATTGAGCCTTACTGATTGAAGGGTGTGGGAATGGAACCGTGATGTCACTATGAATCATCCCAAGAGGTGAAGAAGCTCTTTGTGCCTTCCCTTTTCCAAACTTTTTCTCTGGATGCTTTCCAAGAAAGCATCCTTGACATACATCGCTTGTGAATTTAATCGCTGGCAATCCTTCTACCATGTTTTCCTTGCTGAGTTGATCCAAGTACTTATAGTTTATATGGCCAAATATTTCATGCCATAACCTATTGATATTATTATATTGTGATAGAAATACAGTTCTAATAGATTTAGGAACAAAGTGGGAGAAGAAATACAAACGAGAACCGTGATCTGCAATTCCATGTGCAAGTTGTGAGCCTGTGGAAATGTCGGTAATCACTGTGGAGTCCAGAGTGAACTCCACCTTCCTTCCAGAGCCAGAATGAGTGATATGATATATAGAGAGAATATTTTAGGACAGCGAGGGAACATGAGGCACATTTGTGAAGCATCCCCCTTCAAGATCAACAATTTCTTCTCCGCACACCTTTGCGGGTGTGGCATCTCCCAAGTAAATTGGGGATCTGGTGCTTTCTTCGAGGGAGGAAAATTCATCTTTTGATGAAGCCATATGGTTCGATGCACTTGAATCAAGGATCCAAGATGATGGAGTGGATGTGACAACCATTAAAGCATGACCATCTCGTGCTCTCCCTCCCATTCTATTATCATCTTTCTTCTTTGCATTTTTAGGCACCGTGAGATTGTGCTGCTGCAATTGTTTAGCCATCTCATCGAAAGTCTTCCTCATGCAATTTTCTTCGAGATGAAAACCTTTGGAACAGTAGCTGCAAAGTTTTATTTCCTTATTCTTCTTACCCTTAGTCTCAGAAGAGTTCTCTGAAGATTGTGAGGATCTCTCCTTCTTCGATTAAGGAAATTTACCCTTTCCTTTTTGCTTGTCTTTTCCACTGTTCTTTGGAGCATCAATAGCCACAAGTGCTTGGTTTTTGGAATGCTTGATGGCACCCATTTGGACTAACTTAGATTTCTCTTGAGTCAATGCTGCAATGAAATCATTCAATGGAGGCATTTTCCATGTTTCCTGAGTCAATTTAGATGCTTGAAAAGACGATACAAATACAGAATATTTAGGGCCTAATTTCAAGAGAATTGAAAGGATGAGCTGATCTTCCTCTTTCTTGACTCCACATGAATTAAGTTCAATGAAGAGGGATTTGAACTTGGTGAATAATTCTTGCAGGTTGCTGAAATGAATTGGACTTAGGGATATGAGTTCATTCTCTACTTGATGCACTCTCATTGTATCCTTCTTGCCAAATAGTCCTTCCAATGTGGTCCAGACCACATCGGGAGTAGTGGCTCCACTAACATGAAAGAGGAGATATCTGGAAATTGATAGGAATATCAGCCCAATTGCCTCATCTAATTTATTGAAATACTTGATCTTCTCCGTTGCAGGAGTCGGTTCTTTCTTCGTTCCCATTATTACCCTACAAATCCCTTTGCTTCGGAGGAGCAAAGAGATCTTTGTCTTCCATTCGAAGTAATTGAAAGGATTTAGAACGCGTTTTGTGGGATAAGAGAGATGATTCATTTCTTATTTCTGCGCCTCCTGATGATCTATACCTGCAAATAAAACCATGTACAATCCACTAGATTCAATCTAGGTCTGATACCATGTAGAATTCCTGCAGAAACCTCGATAGATCTAGAATTCTAGTTAAATTGAACACATACAATTTGCTGATATTCAAGAGATGAGAGAAATTTTTTGCTCCATAAATCCGAGAATTATATTAATAAAAAATGAATATACATGAGCAACCAACCTAAAAAAGAAGAGAGGAGGTGAATATATAGAATTTCCAACATAGAAATTCTAGTAAAAAAATCTAGAAAAAGATAAAATTGGTGTCATAGGCTAAGGGGGACCACATAGTTCGAACTAGGCCACTAAAGACACATTTCACACAATCTTTAATGCCCACAAGAGTCAAGTGGTGCTCATTAGCTCACTTAATTGACAAGAGAAGCAGTTCCAACTCACTTAACTGACCCAAAATAGCAATTACTAATAATAGTAAAGGAATAAATCATTAATTAAGGAATAAATCTCTCACTCAAAGAGGAGGTGCACATTCCCCAATAATGGATGATTGTTTTCATGGGGGAGTTGGAATAAATCAAGAAAATCAAGAACCAGGAGTTGAGTCTTGATCTAAAAATAACAGTTTTCCCTAAAATCTAGGGATGAGGCACCATTCTTCTCTATGTGGCCAAATTAGGTGAAATAAAGTGTGATGGAATGTATTAACCAAGATCTAGGAGTCTAAGCTAGGTATAAACTAATCTAAGTTAAGGTTATGCTCCAACAAATGCTAGTCTGTTATTGATCACGAGTCTCTCTCCACTTTACTAATCATTCACATACCATGTTGGGATAGTTTTACCAAACAAATGTGTTCACCTTGCTACTTTTATTCAATAGATGTAATGAGAAATATGTATGCAACAAAAGAATGACAAACAAATGGTCGCTAAATTCTGTAAAAAGCATCCAGTTACATCAAAGCAGCATTCCAAACTCCAAAAGTTTAGACTCTCTTTATTATTATAGCATACATGCATTAATTCAACATTAATAAACCCTACTATTTATATACAACTATTATTCATAATACTTACACAATTATCTATAAATATCAGACTGCCACCCTTTTCACACTACCACTTAGTCTATTAATATAGATGGAAATTAGTATTGATTAGTCATGATATAATTGATGATGAACTCCTGGTGTACTCAAGTTTAGTTACAATTATATGAAAATGGATTTGACTTTTGTGTAACTAAAACTTCCCAAAAATAGTGCTATATATATATATATATATATATATGAGAGGGGAACAATCTGAAAGAACTATATTTGTCCCTACGTAGCACTATAGCTCTACTAGTGTCCTAATTGATTTTCCTCCAATATCAGTCAGACTAGACAAACTATTTCCTCTACTACATGTGGATAGACTTATACTCTACTTCAAAGTTCAGAGGTTGAAGTTTCTTGTTGTGAACATAAAACTTTTCCCTTTCCTAATATAAAGCATAACATGCAGTCGCAGATCTTCTTCTATCAATTTCACTTTCCATTTAAGGAAGATAGTACACATCTGTTTGTTGCACCTCCATACCTAATACAAGTCAATATCATCTCTATACCAAATATGTCATTATCGTCGACACTTTAAATCAACAAGGAAGATATCCTTCATTCTCTATATTAACCTAAAGTATATCAACCCCAAAATTTTGCTTAAATATCTATTTACTTTTTATGTAGACTTCTTAGAGATGGAACAAGACGCAATTCCCATATACCTGCCTTTGTCCAAGAATAAAGCAATGCTTTCTTCCACAGATTTATTAAATGACTAATGAAACTTCCCTTCAAATTTTGGAACAAAGATTGCAATTACAAAGGATTTAAAGCATAGCTATTTTTATCAAACTGACCTAATTCTTGACTTATTTTGCACATCAATTGGGAGATAAGATGTTATTGAACGTTTCCAAATGACCTAATTGCAACTTTCATTTCTTAACAAGAAGCTTATGTAAACCATTTGTATGTGGTGTCAAACGCTAGGTAACAACTGAATGCAAGAACAAGAGGTCGTCTACTTCTGCTCAAAAGATTACACATGCCCTCAGTGCCTTTCACATATGCTCCCTGGTAAGCATGTGAAAGCATTGAGTTGTACACTAAATGCAATGTATGTGATCTCAAAATATTTAAGCTACCACTTAGGGCAGGGGCTTACTACTTTGCAACTCCCCTTGTTATTAAGTTCAAAGACATACTCCCTTATTTGAAAAATTGTGTTTAAATTTGAACACAAAGAGATGAACATCAAAGATGGCTTTTAACTAAAAAATATTATTACATAATATTTAATGGATGGATTGCACCATTCCATTTCACTTTTGCAAATTTTAGGTTGAAGTCAATAGCTTATGTAAGTATTTTGTTTTTTCGACCTACTTGATTTTGATTAATCTCCTCCCTTGTGTTAATCGTAAGGACACACGCCTTTATTTTAAAGGGTATTTAAATTTTAAGATTATTTATAATTCCTTTCAGCAATACATTTTTTTTGAATTCAATGATGTGTGGATAATGGAATATTTAGGGATATATTGCTGATGTAATATTATGTTGCCAAAAAAAATTCATTTTTGAGTGAATGGTTTTGAAGAATATCTTAATATAAATTGTAAATTGTGAAGTGTATTAATGTTATTTAAGAGGTTAATTTTGATTAATGATAGTAGATGAAAGAATAAAGAATGTTTACCTATGAATCATTGAAATTATATGGTTGGACTTAACAATTATGATGGTTCTATCACCTTTACGACCACCTTATGTAGATAAACCTAATACTTTTGTGAAATTTGAACCTTAGTGATGACTAATACAATACCCCAATTTCATCAATGTGTTAACGTCTCATTGCTATGATATTAGATTAGATTCTCTACTGAAGTGTAAATAGCATTACCTGGTAATAGAAATAAATGATGGTTTGAGTGAAGATGGAACAAAAAAATGTAGGCTTCGACACCTCGAACAACTGTAATGGAGGTCATTTTACTGAGCATACTACTCCCGTATGAGATATTTTCACTATAATGGAGGAGTTCAATTTGAGGAGTTGACTGTAGGGGGGTTTAGGGTAGATCACTTTGGGCAGAGAGCTTTCCCGTTAGGCTCCTAGCAGTATTTTTGGGATACTAGTGGAAGAGTTAGGTTCTTTTTTACTGTGCTTTGGACTGGAGAATGTTATCATTTTGTTAGGGGTTCGACTTTTGCCTTCCCTGTTTTTTAGCGGAGACCCTCATTTACTTGTTTTCTTCTCTAATCCCTTCACTTCTCCTGATTCTTTGAGGCCTTTTATTTCAACATCTATTTAACGGTTTTTTTATTGTTTACTTGATGGGATGTGAGTTTATTGATGTGAGGTGAAGGGATTTACTAGACAATTGGGTGATGTTTATGTGCATTAGAGACTTCCAGGTGTTCTTTGGTCAGTCTTTCCTGTCAGACGTCATTGGAATCTTCCCAATATGGGGGTCCTCCACATTAACTATTTTCTTAATTACAGTGGAGAGCTGGCTTTTGGTAGTTGAGGGGAGTTATATTTGCTGGGTTAGGTGGAAAGATTCGTTTTTTAGGGAGAAGCTTCCAGATGGAAGCTGAGGTCAGTGCACTAATGAGTGAGACTGAAGAATCTATTTGGCATAATGTTGGTCTTTTTGCATCGGCGGATGGGATCAGTGCAGATACATCAAGGTAGCACTGACAACAGTTTACCACTCCTTCACTTCCAAAGTTAGGTGGATTGTCCCAAGACAAACTTCCTCAACCATCTCCAGATCCCTTAGTGTCTCGAGGGTGCACTATGACTAGTTTTGTAGGCCTAGGAGCTAGCAGGGAGGCTACTAAAGCTCTACAAAAGGGGATCTCTGGTCCGAGCACATAGGAGAGAGATCTTAAACAAGCTAAGCCATGGAGTGCCATTAGAAATAACCATAGATTGGTTATGGGGGATGATGTTGGACTCGAGGACACTTGCACACTGGCGTTAATGATTTTTGTGGGGCGACTGTCCTATCAGTCTCTGTGCAATAGTCCTTTACCTGTATGGGTTGAGGAAGCCTGGTCTTCGATTCTAGGTTATACACTTGAGATTATCTACTTGACGAGTGGTTGGCTTGATTTCCATTTTAAGAAGATGAAAGACACTATCTTCATTTTGGAAAAACTGTGGGTGGAGGATGATTCTAGCCTCATGCTCAAATGATGGAGAGTGGGGTTCGACCCATGCAAATACTATTTCTAGCGTAAATATTTTTGGATTCTGATTCTGGGATTTCCACTCCAACTCTGGAATCACAAATCTCTTGAAGAAATCAGGAATGACTTGGGTAATTTTATTAAGGTGGATGACTCTCTGTTTAAATATCCAAACATAAGGATTTGCAGGGTCTTAGTTGAGATAGATATTCATGCTAGCCTTCTTGAATCTCTTGAGATCGAGTGGAGGGGACACTTGTTGACTCAGAGGTGTTATCGGACTAATCAGTAAGTGAGGACACAAACTAATCTCCCTAACTTCCACAGGAAGTTAGAACAAAACAAGACATAATACAAACTTCACCTTAGACTTCATTGTCATATAAACTAGTTTAGAGAGGTACAAGTGACATACCTTTTAAATGACACTTGATCCTTGCCAGTGTCGTCCTTGTAGCTCCTTCTTTGAGTTTTCAGGATGGTGAACCTATTTAAGAAGCACAAACCAACAAAGAGAGAGAGAACAAAGATATATATATTCCAATAAATTCTATGTATAAGATCAAGGAGTTATACAATGAAGTTAAGACACCTTTATAGGGAAGAAACGTATTGTTGCATTATATTAAATGGAAAGTGGAGAATACAACCCATTCCTTGATGTTGCAAGGTCCCTTTCAATGGATATTTTCTCCAACACACACACCTTTGATCCAATTCCTTTGATGAATAAGATCCACAATATGACTTAGAGAATTAAAGAAAAGCTCTCAAGTATAATATGTAGTAGAACTCTTCATGCATATGAAAGCCCTTGAAAACCTTATCCTTTTCCATAAGATATCCCTCTTTATATAGGATGAAATAGGGATGGATGAGGAGAATAGGATGATCCCACTAAATCATAAAAGTGAGTAGGATCCAAACCGATCGGAGGCCACCTCATCTTCTAGAAGATTCCCTTCTAGAACATTCATGAATTTTGAATTTTCCTTTGCTTAAGCATCGTCAAACCCTATGCACAGGTAGCCTGTGATGACATCGTAGTACAAATTTGGTACAGAGTGCAACGATCAGGCATCATCACACCCCATGCATAGAACAGGGTGCAATGACCTTCCTTGTCATAGTTTTTGAACTAGGAAAAGAAAATGACTTTTCTCATGGAGAAAGTGTCTTTTAATATTTTCAGGGAACATGGAAATGAGTTAAGCACATGTTGTCGGTTGATCACTGGGGTGACCAAAATAATGTGTAACAGAATGCCCCCCAAAGTATGAAATTGGAACTTGTGACAACTTAAATACTTTGTAGAATGTGTGTGTCGAAAGCAATGAGTGCATCGATCGAGAACCTGCAAACAATCAAGCATTTGCATAATAACATACCATATTATGAGGTAGGCATTCCCATAATCATACTACAAGTGACTCTAATCATAAGTGTCAAGTGAGTCATGGCCACTAAACATACATTGTGGATCCATGTCATCATGATTTAACATAGCCACCAGAAATGCATTGTGGATCCATGCTCTAAAAGAATTCAAATTCGTACATAGCCACCAGACATACACAGTGGATCTATATGTCAATACAAACTTATGAATACTTCTTTGCAACTTGGGCCAAGATGATGAGATCTAGGGTATTCATTTCCATATTCTCTAAGTACGAATATAGCCATGTGATTACAGGTGTCGAAGTCGAACATGGTAGAAACCACTTGATTATCGGTCATTAATGAAAACTGTTAACAAGTGCGAGAGAAATCACCATTAATGTCAATGACTCCCAAGGTAGTCTAGTACAATCCAACGAATGTGAATAAATGAGTTGAATTCGAACATTCGATGGAATCTTCCAATCAGGGGTCAATGATTTGAACCCACTGTTGAAAGCGAAGAAGCCTTCCATTGAGGAATGCAGGTTCTAAGGTACTAAATGATTTCTAAGTCTTGTTCTTGAATAATGAGTTGAAGTCGACGGGAAAAGACACGTCATAGGAGGGCCTTGATGTATCCCCCATCAATGACAAGAAATATGTAACGGATTTGAAGTAGATCAGAGTATGAAGTGATTCAAAACTGACTCAGGGAAGGCCGACATAGTAGAAAATTTATAATTGTAGATGGTCGACTCGATAGAATGCTTATTTAGGTTGGACATATCTTGAACATATGAATGACATGACAGTTTTCTTGGAAGCATTGACTCAAGGAGGACCCAACATATGAAATTGTGGATGGTCAAACGAGAGACAAATGGATTTCCCAACCTGGATACAATGATGAAAGGGGGTGTCATGTTCAAGAGCAACTATTACTGCCACTAACACAAATACAAAGACACATTTCTTTCCCAGTCCCCCCCCACCATTTCTGGTGAGTACCTCTTTATTTTTACGCAAGATTGAAGAGGATAACATATGCTTGTAAATGTAAGCTCATCCTTTAGACAAGTCCCTCAGAGTATGTTTAACGAACCCTAAGAAGGAGTGGTTCGATCCCGTATGGGTTTTTCGATGATTGTTTAATGAGTCCAAAAAAAGAAAACTCAGGGTTCTTTTTTGTTTTTAGAGAGTCTGAAAAACAATTAAAGAGAACTACATAAGGTCATTTTTTGTAAGTTAGTCCGACGAGACCAAAAAAGAGACAATCTACCGCTCACCAAACGTTTTCTTCAAATACTTTTATCAGCGTGAAAAGAACAAGGTCGCTCGGCTATCTTTTCAGGTTTAGGGAGCTTGAAAATAGCTTAAAGGATACTCCATAGGTTTTGTTTTTCATATTACCAATGTGAGTTCTAAAAAATGACAAAATATTACTCGATTACATTCTCATGGTTTCACGAGCGTGAGAAAGAATTAAGACTGTGCTCTGAGTTTTTCCTAAAAAACCCTAAAAGCATCTATACATAAGAAAAATACGCAAAAACAATAAAAAAGGGTGGACCCCTGTTCAAACGTCTCGTCCTTAGAGATTTTAATCTGCAATAGTAAACACTTGCAAAGTTGGTTAGACTATAGGGCATGAATAAAATATAAATAAATAATTTAATTTTGCAATAAAATATGGTAAAAGACAATAAATAGGCCAAAACACCCTTTTTACCATTTCATTTGCAAATTTACCTAAATAGTGCCCCAAAACCCTCTTTTCTCCCAAAATTCAATTGTTGATTCTGGAGTGCCTCGTGGATCATTTTGTGAACCGTCTCCATAAAAAAGGTAATCTTCTTCTTCTTTATCTTTTCATGGTTTCAAATTTTGGTTTTATTGGTTAAATTTGGATTTTAGGCTGATTTTTTGGGGCTACATGTGCGTTGAGATCATCATAGGTCCACAGTATCGTGAATTGCAACGATATGAGATCATCGCAAGGACCCAAAGACAGGGTGCAATGATGTCACTCTAATTAAAAGTGCAGCCCTGCGACGATCGCAATCCAATTTTTGAAAAGATAAATCTAACTAGAAAAACTTCGAGGAATGATTTTTTTATGTTTCTAATCTTCTTTTGTTGTACCTTGGCAGGTTTTCCTTTGTAAAAATTCTCTAGTGGCATGAATGAGAGCATGAGGAAGAAGACTATTTTGCTGGGAATGACTCAGGCACAGTTATGGCGCTTAGGCAATGTGGATTACTCAAGTTTTTCAAAATCTAGGGCATGAGAGCCCAACTGAGGTTGCTAGAGTATTTGGTTCACATGTGGGATGTGAATGAACAAGCCTTTCGTGTGGGTGTTCATACACTCACATTGGATATAGAGGATATATACTTTATGACGGTGTTGTCTCACCATGGTTCACAGGTATCACTCACAAGCAGCAGGGGTGGGGGAGAACCCATGGATTACTATGTTTCTCACCACTACGTGTCAGGTACGAAAAAAAAATGTGGCAAGGTGGACATTAGAGATGTTTGATATTTACCATTGTAGACCATCCTTTATACTATTAACCACATGGTAGGGAGTGCATCTCCCCATATGTATTTGCAAATCCATTTTCAGTATGCGATAGAATGCATGGAACCCAGGGTCTTCAATTGGTGTGAGGGTGTCCTGAAGAGCATGAAAACGAAACTCACAAAGTGTCGAAACGATCGGTTGAAACAATTTGGTTACGGTTCCATTTTGGTGTCCTTATTATTGGAGAGATTTCCCTTCCTACATCTACAGGTGGAGTGGGGTATACCCGCTCCACAAGATCCACAGATGAAGAGGTGGGTGGACCTAATGGCTCGTCATGGTGGAGTTCCTTTCGTTAATTGTGACGATGTTTTCTTCCAATGGCCGAGGAATCAACTAATCATGGTGGAGGACTATGTATACGCCGTGATGGATTTCCGTGGGGATTCTGACTTAGCTCTTCCTGAGGGATCTCAGTGGGGGGACATAGGTAAGAATTTTTTTTTCATTATATGATGTTTTTGATATTTTAATTATATAAAATGTTGTTTGTGTCATCTATCCAAGACTAATCAAGTGCTCTCAATAATGCATACGTGGGGCCTTATTGTCCTCCAAGATCATCTCCCATCCATAGGCGAGGAGAGAGAGGTGTTGTAGCAGGGGTGGCCATTGTGGATCTCAAGGCAATTGAACATAACCTAGAGGGATTAACAATGAATGTCCCTGATGCCATGATGGATGAACTTCCTAGGCACTATCAACGCCACACAGTTGGCGTATCTGCATCTATTGGTCTACTGCTTCGTAAAGTGGCACAAACAATTATTTGTTACAGAGAGAAACATCCTTGATGCTTTTTGTACATGAAGCCATGGGCTTCACTTTTTGATATTTTGGTCTTTGGACAAACACTTTTTGTAAATTTTTGTCATTATAAATATAAAATTCCTACCGGCTTACTTGTTTTTGTAAAGTGTGTGATTGGGTTTATAAATGTCTCAAATATCTGTCTAACACATAATTAGCCAATGCATCTGTCAATGTATTTAGACATCTAGGAATATGTTGATACTCAATGTAATCAAAATGTCTTTTCAAGAGGTGAATTTGTAAATATACCCGTAAAAAAGTAGGACTTCGGATGAAATAAATGTTACTTAACTGCATTACTACTAACTGTGAATCAAGTCGTACAATAAGATGACGGATTCCAAATGAAATGGCATCAGTTAGCAACTCGATAACTGCATTGTATTCCACGATATTATTAGTTTCACAACCAAGGTAAACACCATGTAGAATGATCAACTCATCCATAGGTGCATAGATTTCCCATGCAACATACGCTAGGTTTTGAGTATTGCGACTAGCACCATCAACAAAGCTGATATAGGGTAGTGAAGACACCAACATCTGGAAACCAAGAACAATGCAAGGTAAGCAGCCGAAAGGTGGAACCAAAAAATAAAAAAAGCACATAAGAGTATGATACACTAAAAATACATAGAACTCATGAAAAAATGGTTTAAGCATAATACTTCTTCAAGTAAATCCCATTTATGGGTTCACTCAAAGGAATTCCATCATAATCTACCAACTCATAAGACCCTTTCTCCAACACTTGTTTCACAATATAAGGGCCATGCCACATGGGCTCGATTTTTCCAACCTCTAATAAGTCACGATCTTGTTCATAAAGAAGAACCAAATCACCCTCAGAAAACACACGTGGTTTGACATGCTTTTCATATTGAGCTTTGACACACTTATTCTAAGTTTCAATGAATAAGGCAACATCACGATGAGTCTCATCTAATTTCATCAAATACAAGAGACATTCCTCTTTAGCTGAGGTGTTAGGGAGAAGTTCGACAACTAGTTTCAAAGACAGGATTTCACATTCAATCGACATAATAGATTCAATGCCATCTACTAATTGAAAAGGTGTGAACCCTGTGGAATATTTAACAGATGTCTGATAGGCCCATAATGTAGAGAATAGCATCATGTGCCAGCTTGACTTGTGAATTCCTACCATCCGTCGAAGCATAGTAGTGATAACTTTGTTGATTGCTTCAACCTGGCCATTAGCCCGTGGATAGTAAGGTGTTGAGTTTTCATGGAGAAGACCCAACTTCTCGGTAAGTTTAGACATCATGAAATTGTGAAAATGACTACCATGGTCAGTGACAATGGCTTGAGGGACACCAAATCTAGTAACGATATGATTGAATATGAATAACTCTACAGTTTTCTCGGTATTATCAAATGTAGGCATCACCTCAGCCCACTTGGTGAAATAATCCACACCTACGATGATGTATACATACCCCCCGACCGAGTGAGGGTTACATGTCATGAAGTCAATGCCCTATTTAGTGAATGGACCAATGGAAACTATAGGATGAAGAGGAGAAAGATGAGATCGGATCTTATTGTTGTAGGTTTGACAAGAATGGAATTTCTGGACTACAATAATTCAATCCTTAAACAATGAAGGCCAGAAGTAACCAACTTGTAAGATCTTTTGGGTAGTGGCATACCCAGACATATGAACGCCACATGCTCCAGAGTGACAGTCATTCAAATCTTTCTCAGCTTCATCATATATGAGACATCGTCGAAATATGGAATCAATACCATGACAGTAAAGAGAATCACCAAGGATAATGTATTGACGGGCTTGATACCAAATACGACGACGATCTGTACTAGAAATATCGAGACAAAAAGTTTGGGTTTGGAGATAAATGATAATGTATCCATAACATATTTCATCAGAACTGATCAGAAAGAGAGACTCATCAGAAAATGAATGCTTCACCACAGTTTCTGTCTCAGTAGAGGGAAGGTCACATATCAATTTGGAAAAAACCAAAGATTTATTTGACTTAGCATGCTCAAACTCCAAATCAAACTCCTGGAGAATAACTATCCATTTAGAGTATTTTCCCCCCAACAATTGTCAAGTAAGGATGTGTTGCATGGGGTTTCAATCGTAAATGATTGTAGTTTTGCGTAATAAGATGTAGTGACGAAAACGTTGAACAACTTGAACAACTGCCAAGGCCAGTTTATCCACATGTAAATATTTGGTTTTAGTGGTCATGAGACTCCGACTCAAATAGTATATAACATGTTCATCATGCGAATCATTCTCTTGGACTAGAACCATAAAAATGGTAGAGTCTGAAGCAGCTAAGTACAGGAAATAATCTTGACTATAATAGGGTGGAAATAAAAGTGGTGTACGGGTCAAGGCGAGTTTCAAAGCTTCAAAGGATTTGTTGGCAGTGTCGTCCCATACAAAATCGTAACCATTTTTAAGAAGTCGAGTAAATCCTTTCGTTAATTCAACATAGTTGGGGATGAATTGATGTAAAAATTTTCCCTTCCCTTACAAACTTTGGAGTTGGCATAGTGTGGAAGGAGGAGGTAAATTGAGGATAGACTCAACCTTCAAAGGGTCCACTCTAATCCCATGTATAGACATGATAAAACCAAGAAGTCATTCAGACTCCACACAAAAAACACATTTATGTGGATTCAATCGTATGCGATAATAACGACATCATAGGAAAATGGCCCGTAGATGTGTCGGGTGATCTTGATGACGCATAGAGTGCACTGGTAAATCATCTAGGTAAGGTTGTACAATGTGCTTAATGTCATGAAAAGTGTAACACATAGCGTGTTGAAAAGTCGCACCAACATTTTTGAGACCAAAAGGCAGTTTCTGGTATGCGAAGGTTCCCCAAGGGAAAATAAAAGAAGTCTTATGTTGATCCGCAGCTAAAATATTGATTTGATTACAGCCGAAGAAACTGTCCATCAAGGAAAAAATTTCACTTCCATCACAGTCATCAACAATCTGGTCAACGAAAGGCGTCGGATAATTCTCTTTGGGGAAAGCTTTGTTAATATCCCTATAATATACACAAACACGGATCGTGCCTTGTTTCTTCGTAACTGGAACAAGATTGGACACCCAATCAGTCAAAGCCAATTGTTACCCATGATTTTGGTCATCATGATGATGTACTGAAGATGGTGTACTCAGGCTCTTTATTAGAACTTTCTCTTGAGAAAAGTTACCTTCATCTTTTTCCAGAAATATCATTTTTAAGGAAGGTTCGTAGGCTACCAATACATTTTCCTCCGAGAATGTATGATTCTCGCAGGCTCCCTTAAGTCAGGGTGTGAGGGGTTCGCACTGTGTCTAACTACTAGGGTGCGAACACTTTCTAAAGAAGGGAAAAAGGATGAATTCTCGAAGCTTCTAGAAGGGAATCTTCTAGAAGGATGAGATGGAATTCGAATGGTTATCTAAGTACTGGCTTTCCTGATATTTTGGGATCATTCTTATCCAAGTAACCAATTCATTCTCTCCTATATATTGAGTGAATTCTCATGGAAAAAAGTTAGAAGCAAACAAGGTTAAGAATATATTGGAGAATTAGTGAAGGATTGTGTGAAGGACTGATACTACAACAACTAAGAACTCCAACAAGGTTATCAAAAGTGGTTGATCGTCTTCATGCAAGTGAGCAAGTGTGTGTGTTAGAGCTAAGGGTCATCAAAAGGAGATTTGCAACATCAAGGCTCAGGTTGTACGTTTTTCTTTCTATCAATATGATACAGTAATATGTCCCTTTCCCATAAAGATTTGTCTACTTTATTGTATAACTCCTTGATCATATACATAGATTACCTGTTGAATATATTAAGTTGTTTTCACTTCGATTGGTTTGAGCTGTCTTGGTCTAGATTGCACAAGAGCATTGGAGCGAAATTGGAACAACAAAGACCTAAGGAAGTGATCATACGGTATGTTCATGATTCATGCCTCCTAGTTCATTCAATAGTCTAAATCTAGGGAAAGAGTATTATTCTGTCTTGATTTGTTCTAGATCCAGGTGGATCTAGGGAGATCGGTTTATGTCCTCACTTACGGATTTATCCAATAACAAAATTGGCAACTCCACTGGGGATAAATCCCATTTTCTTGGTGGCTTTTTGTGTTTTTCTGTGGCCATTTGCTTTGGTTTCATTTTTCTCCTATCCTATCAGTCTCTGAGTCTTCAGGATATCCTGATAGACCTTCTAAGTCCATAAAGTTTTTGCAATTTTACTTCATTTTTCAAAATTTTTGATATGTTCAGTAATTCTCGCATTGCACTCCATTACAGCTTGCGAGAACTGGTCAGGTTCACACCCTGCTCATAGGGTCCAGTGCGAGGTCCTCACACCTTGCTCAAAGGTTGCCTGCGAGAATCATAGATTCTCGCACTGTGTTATATAGCTTGCCTGCGAACAGTCTTTTTCAAAATTTTTGAATTTGAGGTTTGGTATTTCTGACTGCCTAGAATAGTTAGAATACCTCTTATGAGTTTCTTGGACCTTTGATTGATATATTCCTTGATTTTGTTTGCATGCTCGAACAATTTTAGGGTTTCGAGGTTTTTCTTGACATTGTTGACTTGACTTTCGTGTCTTGACTCTTCTTGGCAAAACCATTATCTCTGACTTCAGATTTTGAATGTGTTTGAATTGTTGGGATCCAGTGATTGGTTGGAAGTTAAGTTTACTTTGGGTTTTTCTCATTTTCTTATTGATTTGAAAGAACATTTTCATTTGCATTGAGAAGACTATTTGGTTTGCTTTGTATTTTTGCTTTCATTGAAAGAATTGATTGGGTTGTTATTACTTGATTCTTTATGATTTGGTTTTCTGATCTCTCATTGATATAGTGCGATTTCTTTTTGAAAAGTGAACACAAAGTTTTCTTTCATCAAATTTTTTTTTGTCATTTACCAAACATTGAAAATCAAATTTTAGAGATTGTTGAAGCTTTGAAAACGACACATAGAGAATAGTCATTCAATAACTGATTGTTTGCATTGACATTGAAAAAGAAATTGGGCCTATAGTTCATGGTTGATTTGGAAAACTTCTCTCTCTCCCATACATAAGATTCATTGAACGAAACGTGATACATTTCATTCGCATCCTTGCATTGTTTGTGTCAGAGTCACACAACATCAGTTTCACTTCCGTTACCTTTGAGTAAACAACAACTTTTAAAAACATTGCGTAATCATAAAATTTATCTAGTAACTCTTTTCTAGGGCTCTTTTACACCACCATTTAGCTAGGCTAGTGCTTTGGAGTAGGAAGAGAGATACACTCTCCAAAAGCTCAAAACACACAATAGTATCTTGAGTTAGGGAGTGTTGAAATCCATTTGCAACATCTTGTCCTAGGAAGCCCTTCTCACACAAGCGTCAAGCACTAGGTCGCATTGGTGTTGGCAAAGTTACTCACCCTGCTTTGTTGACATCAGTGTAGAGATTGCACATATTATGGGGGTCACTCACGAGGTATACCCACAATGATGAGTGGAAGCCTTTTGAGTTGATTTTGGGCTCGATACCCTGCCCGTGCGTGTGGATCGGACTGTCGACTGTTTCCCCAGGCATTACTGTTGTTTGTGGTGACCTTAGTGGCCTATCTCTCTAGGTTCTTACCCAAGGTGACTGTGGAGGGGAAAGTCTTCACGGTACCTGGAATTGACGTTGACCAAAATCACTTGGGCTCCTTGGAGGGTATACCCACGATTATGTGTGGGAGCTTGCACCAGGGTGTAAGTCCGTTAAGCAGGTCGTCAGCGTAACTTTTCCACCCTAGCCCCGCCCCTTCTCGTCTCGTTGTTGCGACATTGGATTTCATCACCAACTAGTGGATTTGAAATTAGAAGGTCTTGTTTGTCTAGTGATTGCTTCTAGATTTTGTTTACTAGTGCGTGTTGTTTATTTCTCGAAGTTGACCTTAAGAATTTCTTCACGGATCTTGTCACTTGTTTACAATTGCTCCCCCACGACGTTCACGTAGGATACAAGGTTTATCTCCAGAACATCTGGATGATTCTCAACCCTTGCCTACTAGTACACCTGAGGGCTCTCCTCACCAGAGTGAAGTCCCATTTATTACCCCACCTCACGTGGACACAAGTGAAGTCCCAGTTGTCACCACACCACAAGTGGAATCAACTGACTCTCTAGAACCTTTTCGAATTACTAATACTAGAGAGGACTATCGCATTCGCCGTGGTGAACGACCTTTTGTGCGATTAAATTCTTCTGAAGAAGCAGTTGTTACATCTTCTGAATCAGTTGTTGGGCCTTTTCCCAGAGAAGAAGGACAAGATCCTTTTTGGTCAGGTAATTTCCGAAGGGTCCTTTTTGGTACTGAGTCACCTATAGTCTACGCAATCAACCCTCCAGTACTTACTGAGACAGAGACTACACCAGTGCCTACCACTTATCAGTTTGTTCTCCCTAACGAGATGGCCCATCTCGCGAATACTATCAGTGTCCAAACCGGAATTACGGCAGCTAGTCTTGCTCCTATCAATACCCAGAAAATGCCTGATGTCATTCTGACACTACCACCGTGATACCATGCGTTGAATTCTTTGTTGAACACTGCTATTCCAACACCTCCGCAAACCCCATATGGTACTCCTGGAGGTCCTTCTGGGCATAATATTCCCGTTTTTATTCCGACACTCCCTCCTCAATTTCTTTCTGGCAATCCTAATCCTAGTGGCACTATACCGTCCATTACCTCAAACTTGCAGATTCCTGGTGGTGGAAAAGGTGTTACAATTCAATTTCCTCTTATTGGTCAAAATACAATTACTACACAACCTTCGGTTGGCATACAACCTACGATAGGGGGACCAACCTCACCTTTTGGACAAAACATACCTCCTAAATTGGCCCAGTATTGGAATCAAGTTCTACAAAACTTTCCTCAAAATGCTGGGGGGCAACAAACTGTCCCTACTATTGGCCAACCATATCCAGGTATAACTAATCCTATTTGGGGTCAAAGTCATAATACTCAAACTCAGGTCCCTAATCAAACTCAAGGTTATCATCCTTGGAATTACTACCCTCTCCAACCACCACCGAATCAGCTAGGGTCTTCCCAATATGGGCAGACTGCATACGGGCCTACTGGTTTACTAATAGGGCTTCCACCCCAAAGTCACCAGTACCCACAGGTGAATAGACAGTTACCTTTTCTTGCTACTTTGGATTTGCCTGATTTGTCTAGGATTCTGAATGATCCTATTCGTCACTCTCCCCAATGGCCCGTTATTCCAGCCAAGCTTCCATCCGACATTCCTAAGTTCGATGGAAAAGTGGGAGAGGACCCGAACAATCACGTAATGAATTTTCATCTATGGTGTTCATCCAACTCTTTGATGGATGACTCTATTCATCTACGTCTTTTTCAAAGAACCCTTACAGGGTCTGCTGCGAAGTGGTATATTGAATTTCCACGAGATTTCTTCTCTGATTTCAATACCCTCGCTATGAATTTTCTTACACATTACTAGTTATCGATCCGTTATGATACTGGGACTGAGATTTTAACTTCTTTCAAACAAACTAAAGGCACTCACATCTCAGATCATATACATGAGTGGAGACGGAGACGACGTCTCATTAAACTTGAACTCCCTGATGAGTTACTGGTCGAATGGTTCACGAAATATTTTGTGAATGAAATTGGTAAAGACATTGCCATGGGTGGTGTTGTTACAGAGGAGTAGGCTATAAGTCGTGCTCAATATCTTGATCTCGTTTATTCGCAAACGGGAACACTTTACGATTTGCTACCTGAACTACCTCGTCCTGGTGCTTCCAGCACTTCAACTGCTCCAGCTGCCTCGCATGCAGCTGATGGTGTGATTGCTACTGCTCATACCCACTCACATTCTGTTTCAAGTACAACCCCTAAATTTACATCTTCTAATGTTCAAAATGCTCCGTCTCCTGCCACTCCCGCCGATAAAACTTCTGAAGTGAACGTCGTTCAATCTACCTCGGCTGGTAAAAATAAATCTAAAAAGGGGAGAGGCAAGAATAAGGAGAGAAAAAATAAAAATCAAACTAAGAAAACTAAAACTCCTCCTGTTGAATATCGGGATAAGCGCAAACCACGATACCCTTGCCTTATCTGTGGTGACGATCATTACACAAAGGATTGTCCTTGACGTGCCGAAGTTACTAAGTTCCTTCAAGGGACGCCAAAACCATCTACGCCGGTCGTCTTGTCCCAACCCTTCCCGTCTCAACAATAGGCTCAGTTGGTCATCCATGACCAACCATCTACTTCTATGACATCATATGTTTTAATGTGTACTATTCATTCTAAGCAGAATAACGTTGCTATCACAACTAGAGCCAAAGATTATACTCCGTCTAAGGAGAAGGTTGACGATTTACCTCCTGTTTTGGTACAACCCTCTCCACCGACTCCACCTACAAACGGTCCTCTTCATCTCGAACGACCAAACCTTGATACAGTCCTACGACCCCCTAAGGGTGTTTTTCGCAAGTCAGCTTTCAATCCTCATTCTCGTGCAGCCCAGAACTACAGTATTGTGGAAGATCTGGCCCAAGCACCTTCAGCGATGTCTGCCCTTGAAGTCCTTCAGTCTTGTCCTGCACAACGGAAGGCTCTGTTGAAAGCTATAGGTGGAATTGACCCAACAGATACGAATTTAATAGTCTTTGACTTGGAAGATCATATTCCAAGGTTACCCCCACAACTTGCATTCCAGATACAAGTTGTTGTTTCTGACAAGAACATTTGCCGAACTGTCATCGATGAGGGTGCCTCTACGTGTGTAATGTCTTTTTCTTGTTGGAAAGCCATTGGATCTCCTCCCTTGAATGAATCACAAAACACTCTGAAAGCCTTCAATGGTTCTGGTTTTAAGCCTTACGGTGTTCTTCCCTCGTTGCCCATTACTTTAGAAGGTAAGACAGTCCAAGTTGAAGTGGAAGTCTTTGACGCTCCCCTCGATTATAATCTTCTCCTTGGCCGTAGCTAGATCGATTCCATGCGCATCGTTGTGTCAACGCTTTTCCGTGTAGTACATTCTCCTCATCAGGGAAAGGTTGTTACAGTTGACCAACTTGCCTTTTTCAATTCCGATGCTCGTACTGGCAATGTGTCGTTTATAGCTAAAACCCCGCCAGGTTATGAGAATGTCAGGGTAGGCATTTTAAAGTATTCCTCGTTAATGGGTACTTTTCCCATTCCACTGCCCGATATTCCACGCCTGTCAATTGCTTCTATCAATATGATCTCATATGTACCTCATGAACTTCCTATGTCTTCCGACCCTTGGATAGTCCCTGATCCTGGAGATCACACTCGTTTCGGCGACGTCATGCTGTTAAGTCCGGTTGAGTCAGCTTATCACGCCATTCAATCGGCCACACCTTCTACCTCTTCTCTGGATGCTTTGTCTCCTGATCCTTTCCGTGTTATCTTTCCCACTGACGAGATGATCATGTCCATCATGGAAGACACCCCTTGGGATGATGGGCATCATCGTTCCATACTTTTTCTGGAGCAGCAAACTCTTGAGAACTACCAACGGATTTCGCCTCCATCGACCGTTGTTGTCATATCGACCGTTCCCGGATCTACACATGATGTGTTTTCCGAAGGGAACCTTAGTAATATCTCTCCCACGATTCCCATTGATATATCCGTTAAACCTGGAGTCGTAAAAAATGTTCATATTGGAGCTTCGTGTTCTCCAGATGAAATTGTCACTTATACATCTCTGTTCAAAGAATTTCGTGATATATTCACCTGGAGTTACAAAGAGATGCCCGGTATCGACCCTTCTATTGTTGTACATGAGATAAAGACATACCCCGGAGCTAAACCTGTCCGACAGCGCCTACGTCCTGTACACCCACATAAAGCAGCGGCTATCAAACTTGAAGTTGAAAAACTTCTCAAAGTCAGTTTTATTTATCCCGTGGCTCTGAGAGAATGGGTTTCCAATCTTGTACCCATTGATAAGAAAGGAGGCAGTATTCGTGTATGTGTTGATTATAGGGACATTAACAAAGCATGTCCAAAAGACAACTTTCCAACCCCTTTCGTCGACCAGATTGTCGATGACTGTGCCGGCAGTGAAATATTTTCTCTCATGGATGGTTTCTCCAGCTATAATCAAATTAACATTGCTCCCGAGGACCAACACAAAACTGCTTTTATTTGTCCTTGGGGTACTTTTTCCTATAGGAAACTTCCCTTTGGTCTTAAGAACGCTGGCGCGACGTTTCAACGTTCTATGTCTTACGTTTTTCATGATATAAAACATATCGTTCAACCTTATTTGGATGATTTACCTGCTCATTCTATGCTTCGAGTCTATCACCCTACTCACCTCCGTGCCATTTTCGTTCGTTGTCGGTTCTATCGCATACATTTAAATCCTCATAAATGTGTTTTTTGCGTTGAATCCGGCCGTCTTCTAGGTTTCATCGTTTCACGTCAAGGGATCAGAGTGGATCCTATTAAGGTTGAGGAAATTCTTAATCTCCCTCCTCCTTCTACATTGTGCCAGTTGCAAAGTTTGCAAGGGAAAGCAAACTTTCTTCATCGTTTCATTCCTAATTACGTCGAGATTACTCATGGTTTTACCCGGCTACTAAAGAAAGTTTTAGACTTCGTTTGGGATACTATTGCCAACAATTCTTTTGAGGCTTTAAAGTTATCCCTCACACGAGCTCCACTTCTCTTTCCTCCTGATTATAGTCGTGATTATTTTCTTTATATTGCTACCTCTGAGTATACCATCGGCATGGTTCTGGTCCAAGAGGATGATGCGCATGATGAACATGTTATTTATTACTTGAGTCAAAGTCTTACATCCACGGAGATCAAGTATCAACATGTTGAAAAACTGGCCTTGGCTGCTATTCAAGCGGTTCAACGTTTTCAGCATTATATCCTCTCAAGGAAAACTACTGTGATTTCTCATTGCAACCCCATGCAAAATATTTTGACACGTCAATTGATGGGGGGCAAATACTCCAAGTGGATTTTCATACTCCAGGAGTTTGACTTGGAATTCGATTGCGCCACGTCTAAGAAATCCTTATTTTTCGCTGACTTGATATGTGATTTTCCTCACTCTGCCACGAAAATGTAGCAATAGATTCATTACCCGATGAATCTCTTTTCCTAATTAGCACTGACGATCTTTGGTATGGAGATATCATTATATATCTCCAAACCCATACTTTCCGGCCTGCTTTGTCTAGTACTGAATGACGACGTATTCATTATCAAGCACGTCAATACATTATCCTCGGGGATACTCTTTACCGTCGGGGAATTGACTCTGTTTTTCAACGTTGTTTGACATTTGATGAAGCCGAGAAAGATATGAATGACTGCCATTCCGGAGCATGTGGCGGTCATATGTTTGGGTATGCTACTGCCCAGAAGATCTTACGCGCAGGATATTTTTGGCCTTCATTGTTCAATGACTGCATTACTATCGTTCAGAAGTGCCATGCCTGCCAGACCTACAATCAGAAAATTCGGTCACATCCTGCTCCTCTTCATCCTTTGGTATCAGTAGGTCCTTTTGCAAAATGGGGCATTGATTTTATGACATGTCACCCTCACTCGGTCGGGGGGCATGGTTACATCATTGTAGTTGTTGATTACTTTACAAAATGGGCCAAGGCGATGCCAACATTCGATAATACTGGAAAGACTGCAGCGTTGTTTCCTTTTAACCATGTCATAACCCGTTTTGGTGTTCCTCAAGCTATCGTCATGGATCACGGTAGTCATTTTAGGAATTTTATGGTGTCTGAACTTACAAACAAGTTGGGTCTTCGTCATGAGAACTCAACACCCTATTATCCGTAAGCTAATGGCCAGGTCGAAGAAATCAACAAAGTTCTTATAACAATGCTTCGACAGATGATAGGAATTCATAAAACAAGCTGGCACACAATGTTATTTTCAGCATTATGGGCATATCGGACATCTGTCAAATCCACTACGGGGTTTACGCCTTTTCTCTTGGTCTATGGTGTGGAAGCCATTCTTCCAATAGAATGCGAGATACCTTTTGTGAAGCTAGCTATCGAACTCTTACCCAATACTTCTGCTAAAGAAGAATGTCTGTTGTATCTGATGCGATTAGACGAAACTCGACGTCACGCCACTCTCATAATAGAAGCCTAGAAGAAACGTGTCAAGGCACAGTATGACAAGCATGTCAAGCCTCGTATTTTCTCTGAAGGTGATCTTGTTCTTCTTTATGAACAAGATCGAGATACGTTAGGATCTGGGAAGTTCGAGCCAATGTGGCGAGGTCCTTATATTGTTCGCCGAGTTTTGGAAAAAGGAGCATATGAGCTGGTTGATTACGATGGTATCCCTTTGAGTGAACCCAGGAATGGGTTGTACTTAAAGAAGTACTATGCATAAATCATTTGTGCACAAGTACATGTATTTTTAATGTATCATACTTTGTGTGTGTTACTTTAGTTTTTTCTTTTGTCGTTATCTGGACTCTACCTTATGTGACGGTATGTTTGATTTCCAGATGTTGGAGTCTTCGCTACCCTATATTGGCTTCGCTGATGGTGCTAGCCGTAGTACTCAGAACCTATCTTCCACTGCGTGGGCAATTTATGCCCCAACAAACGAACTTATATCTTTACGAGGTGTATGTCTTGGGCGTGCAACCAACAACATTGTAGAGTATAGCTCCGTGATTGAATTATTGGTTGATGCTATCTCACTCAGAATTCGTCATCTGGTTGTACGACTCGAATCACAACTTGTAGTGCTACAACTAAGTAATATCTACTCTATTCGAAGTCCTACTTTGTTAAGGGTGTATTTGCGAATTCGCCTCTTGGAACATTATTTCGATCACATTGAATATCAACATATTCCTAGATGTCTTAATACATTAACAGATGCATTGGCTAATTATGTATTGGACAGACATTTGAACCATTTATAAATCAAACACATTAAAATTCACACAATATAAAGTAAGCCGGTAGAAGCCATGTGTATATATAACGATCAAAAGAGTTTGATTTTTTTTACAAAAAAAAAGTTTGTCCGAAGACCAAAATATCAAAAATTGAAGCTTATAGCTTCTACAAAGTGACATCATGGATGACGTTCACGGTAACACACTACTGCCCTAGCAACCCTACGGATCCGTCGACCCATAGCTGTTGATACTCCTACAGTGTGATGTTGATCGCGTCATGGAACCTCTTCTAGAGTCATATCTGGAATGTCTGCTGTCAGACCCTCTAAATTTTGTTCCACTATCTGATAATCTTCGACATACTATGGTGTTGCTGCTGCTACCTCTCCTCGCCTCTGGATAGGAGAACTTCCAGCAGGTCTATACATTCCAACATCTGTGTTATCAACAAACATTTTTGTATTAGCCTTTGGATAAACAATATAAAACAAAAACATTTGAATATGATTAAAATTCACAAAAACATTTAAAAAGAGAAAATGTGTGTACTTCTTACCGAGGTCTCCCCACTGAGCRTCCTCAGGAAGTGCTAGATATGGATCTCCTCGAAAATCCAACCCGACATAGACGTAGTCATCGACCATCARCATCTGGTTACGGAGACAGTCAAAGAAAATATCGTCATACTTGACGATTTGTCCTGCCACGTGCCTGGCCATGAGCTGACACCATCGCAACATACATGGATCTCTAGGACCCAGTAGGTTCCACTCATCCTGTATTCAGAATACAGGGACCCTCTCTAGGAAGAAGGACACTAGTAAAGATCCATACCCAAATTGTTTCAACTCACCTCGCCTACATTTGGTTAATTTCCTTTTGATACTGCGAAGCACAACATCGGCCCAGTTGAATACACGAGGCTCAGTACACTCGATGGCGTACTGGAAGTAGCTCTGCAATGCCATATGAGGAGCAAAACTCCCCGCCATCCGAGCTATAGTAAAAAGGATAGTGCGGAGGTTCAAGTATTGTACCCCCCAGATAACAACTTTTCCCTTTTTCCTCTCAGCCTCTGGTACACAGTATTGATTGCAATATTCACTCATCTTTAGGCCACCGCCTCTACTGCCGATCAGACTGACGTAATACCCACACCTAGATAATCCTGTCAAAAATTATATGTCCTCGATGTCGATGGACAATGTGTGAGCTCCTACATTGAAAACTTGTTGGTCTGGATCCCACATATGGACTAGATACTCTAGTAGTCTGATCTGGGCCCTCAAGCCAGGAATGCAGAAGTATTTTAAAAGCCCACAATCTCTCAATGTTGCTATGGTGGGAGGATGATTCTCGGCATTTGCATTATCCTCTTCATGTTCTCGTTCTCGCCACTCAAGCACCATGTTTGTGGCTATTCACCTACACAAGAGACATACAAAGAGGATTAATGTTTTTATTCATGATATAGATATTTTTCATTGGCTCAATATTTAAAAAAAAAATTGAAATTACGGTTCTCGCAGGCGCCTCTTTTACACAATGCGAACACCTCGCAGGTGGCTCAAGGCTCACCTGCGAGAACGCATCATTCTCGCAAGTCCCGTATGGGCCGCCTGCGAGAATGCCTATGCGCATGTAGGGTTCAAAAAATAACTTGAAACTGAGAAAATAACCAATGAAATTAAAAATTTAAACCATGAAGATGTCAAGAATGAATGGATTACCTCAATACTGCAGACGGCTCATCGAATGATCTCTTGTAGCTCTCGCAAATAAACGCCAAATTCGGAGGATAAAAATAGGGTTTTGGAGCTCAATAGTGAAATTATGAAATGATATGGTAAAAATGGTTATTTACTCATTTAAGTTACTTTTTACTATGTCATTTTTGGGTTTTTATACTTATATATTGTTTAAACCTAATCACTAATACCAAGATGAGTGTAATGACTTGCAGGTGTGATAACAATGACAATTAAACACAAGGGTATGGACATATTTTTCTTCATTATGGTGTGTTTTGATTGTTTTTAGGGTTTTTACATAAAACCCCGAGCATCGTTTTTGTCCGTTCTTACGCTCGTAAATCCAAGAGAACGTGATCGAGCATAGTTTTATCACTTTTTCGGGCTCAACAAGGTTATACAAAAAAGGAACCCCCCTGGAGTCCTCTTTAAGCTCTTTTCACACTCTCTAAACATGAAAAGATCGTCGAGAGATCTTGCTATTTTCACGCTCGCTAAAGTATTTGAAATACGCGTCTGGTGAGCGATAATTTATCTCTTTTTCGGTCTCATCCAGAATACTTTATGAAAAAGGAACTGAGAGAGTTCTCTTTTAAGTGTTTTTCCAAACTCTATAATCTTGAAAAACCTTCGAGTTTACTATCTTTGGACTCGTTAAACAAACATTGATAGAGCCGTGATGGGACCGAACCACTCCTTCTTAGGGTTCGTTAAATATACTCCGAGGGACTAGTCCGAAGGATGAGCTTATATCGAAAAGCATATGTGATCCTCTTCAAGCTTGCGTAAAAATAAAGAGGTACTTGCCAGAAATGGTGGGGGAAAATTTGGGAAAGGGATATGTTTCATCTTCGTATTGATTGGCAGTAAGTGTCGCTCATGAAAATGACACCCCCTATTCATCATTTGAATCCAGTTTGGGAAATCCATTTGTCTCTCATTTGATTTGCTACAAGGTAATTTCCTGTGTCGTCTTTGAGTCAATGCTGCAAATCATTGGTCGTGTCATTCATATGTTCAAGAGAAGTCCATCTGAAACCTATATTGAGTCGGCCATCAGCAGTTATCCATTCTCTCTGTGTCGGCCTTCTCTGTGTCCAGTCCAATTTGCAAAATGCTCGGTTTCACTTTCAAACTCTGTTACTCATTTCATGTCATTGATGGGGGATACATCAAGGCCCTCCTGTGACGATTTTTGTTCCGTCGACTTCAGCTCATTATCCAGAATCAAGACTTAGAAATGATCTAGTACCTTGAAGCTTGCATGCCTTAATGGCAAGTTTTCTCGCTTTCAGTGGGTTTGCATCATTGACCCCTGATCGAAAGATTCCATCGGATGTTCGACATCAACTCATTTATTCACAGTCGATGGATTGTACTATGGTACCTTGGGAGTCATTGACATCAATGGTGATTTCCCTCGCACTTGTTAACTGTTTCATCAATGACCAGTAATCAAGTGGTTTCTACCATGTTCAACTTCAACACATGTAATCACATGGTTAGATTTGTACTTTGGGCGACGAGATTGAAGACCCTGGATATAATATTTGCGATCCAAGTTGCGATGGAGTATGTATATTTTGCGACACATAGATCCACTGTGTATGTTTCGTGGCTATGTCGTCTTGATTTAAAATTTCTCGCATAGATCCACAGTGTATTCAGGTGGCTATGCTATATTTTGACGGCATGGATCCACAGTGTATGATTCGTGGCCATGACCCATGTCTATAATGTCATCAGTCTGTGATATGAGTATGGGAATGACTACCTCAGAATTGGTATATATGATACTCTGCAGATGCTTGATTGTTCGCAGGTTTCCGATTAGATGTGCTCTTGGTTCTCGACACACACATGCAGCTTACAAAGTCTATCGACTGTCACTGGTTCCACTCTCAGACTTTGGGGTGCATTCTGTTACCCATGATTTTGGTCATCATGATGATGTATTGAAGATGGTGTACTCAGGCTCTTTATTAGAACTTTCTCCTGAGAAAAGTTACCTTCATCTTTTTCCAGAAATATCATTTTTAAGGAAGGTTCGCAGGCTACCAATACATTTGCCTGCGAGAATGTATGATTCTCGCAGGATTCCTTAAGCCAGGGTGTGAGGGGTTTGCATTGTGTCTAACTACTAGGGTGCGAACACTTTCTAAAGAAGGGAAAAAGGATGAATTCTCGAAGCTTCTAGAAGGGAATTTTCTAGAAGGATGAGATGGCATTCGAATGGTTATCTAAGTACTGGCTTTCCTGATATTTTGGGATCATTCTTATCCAAGTAACCAATTCATTCTCTCCTATATATTGAGTGAATTATCATGGAAAAAAGTTAGAAGCAAACAAGGTTAAGAAGATATTGCAGAATTAGTGAAGGATTGTGTGAAGGACTGATACTACAGCAGCTAAGAACTCCAGCAAGGTTATCAAAAGTGGTTGATCTTATTCATGCAAGTGAGCAAGTGTGTGTGTCAGAGCTAAGGGTCATCGAAAGGAGATTTGCAACATCAAGGCTCAGGTTGTAAGTTTTGATTTCTATCAATATGATACAGTAATATGTCCCTTTCCCATAAAGTTTTGTCTACTTTATTGTATAACTCCTTGATCATATACATAGATTAACTGTTGAATATATTAAGTTGTTTTCACTTCGATTGGTTTGAGTTGTCTTGGTCTGGACTACACAAGAGCATTGGAGAGAAATTGGAACAACAAAGACCCAAGGAAGCGATCATACGGTATGTTCATGATTCATGCCTCTTAGTTCATTCAATAGTCTAAATCTAGGGAAAGAGTATTATTTTGTCTTGATTTGTTCTAGATCCAGGTGGATCTAGGGAGATCGGTTTGTGTCCGCACTTACGGATTTATCCAATAACACCAATGGATATACAAAACCAACTTTAAGAATTTTTTAAACTTCGAGCTTAATAGCAATAACTTTGCATGGAGGGCGAAGTCTCTGTCGAATGGGTTTAGCACCTGAGTAAGTATTAAACTCATGTACAATAATATCTAGATCAATTCCAAGCATTTCTTCGCAACTCCAGGAAAAACCGTCACAAAATTCTTGGAAAAGAGCTCTTTAAATACGTACCTCATCAACAGAACATGAGGCACCGATGTGAAAATTTTCCACGACTCTGGGCTTAATAAAAATATTAAGAGGGATGGTAGGTGAAATATTACCCAAGTTCCCTTCATACAAAACATCATGCGTTGTTTCGGGAACACAAGAAATAGTAGCAATAGTAGACGGATTGGAAATTTGTTGATAAGTCTCTATGGTCTCGATTTCTAGGAAGAGAATAGAATGATGATTCCCATCGTCCCATGGGGTATTTTCCATAGACATGATTTTCATGATCATTTCATCAGTGTGAAACACTACGTGAAATAGATCTGGAGATGTATCTAAGAGAGAATAAGGAGAAGGATTTGTCGATTGAATGGCTTGATAAACCAATTCCACCATACTCAAAGGCATCCTGCCACCATAACAAAGACAGTCATCAGAGATAGGTATTATCCACGGGTCATAAGATTCAGGGGTTTCACCAACAGTGGTCAATATCATGTTAATCGAAGCGACAAAAGGAGAAGGAATATCAAGTGGTGGAATGGGGAACGTACCCATTAACGTTGAATATTTTAGAATACCTACACCTACATTCTCATAACCGAGAGGTGTTTTCACAATGAAAGGTATGTTTCTAGTACATGAATATAAATTAAAGAAGATAAGTTGATCAAAAATAACAAATTTTCCTTGGTGCGGGAAATGTAACACAGAGAAAAGAGTAGAAACAACTGCTCGCATGGAATCAATCCAACTATGACCAAGTAGAAGGTTGTAATCAATAGGTGCATCAAAGACCTCAACCTCAACATTAACTCCTTTACCTTCTAACGTAATAGACAATGAAGGAAGAACACCATAAGGTTTAAACCATGTACCGTTAAAATATTTTAGAGTATTGTACGACTCGGTAAGGATAAGAGAGCCAATGGATTTCCAACAAGTGACGGACATGACGCAAGTCGAGGCTCCTTCATCAATAATGGTTTGAAAAATATTCTGATTTTCCACAACAACTTGTATTTGAAACACTAATTGAGGAGGAAGCCTTGAAATATGATATTCCAAGTCAAATATTATCAATTTTGTATCGATACGATCAATTCCACCAATAGCCTTTAACAGTTCCTTATGTTGAGTAGGACAAATTTGAAGGACTTCGAGATTTGAGATCGCAGAAGGTGCTTGTGCAAGGTCTTCTACAATACTGTAGTTTTGGGTTGGACGTGCATGAGGATTAAATGATGACTTTCGAACAACACCCTTGGAAGGAGGATGAAGAACTATATCTAGGCCCGTTCATTTGATATGAAGAGGACCATTAGGAGGTGAATTTGGTGGAGGAGGTTGAACCAACAAAGGTGGTGAATCATCAACTTTCTCTTTCAAAGAAGAATAATATTTTGCTCTAGTAGCGTCTGCAAATTCGTCCTTCTTGGAGTCACAAATACACATAAGTATATAATACATGGTAGAGGGAGAAGGTTGGTCATTAATGACCAATTGGGCCTGCTACTGAGAAGGAAATGGTTTTGAAAAAACAACGGGTGTAGGAGGTGTCCCGGTCCCTTGCAGTAACTTAGTAACCTCAACACACTAGGGACAATATTTCGTATAATGATCCTCACCACAAATAAGGAAAGGATAATGAGGTTTACGTTTGTCTTTTTCATCAACAGGATGAGTCTTGGGTTTATCAGATTGTTGATTATTATTTTTTTCCTCTTTATTCTTACCCTTCCCTTTATTTTTATTTTGATTTTTACTGGTAGGTGTAGATTGAACTGAATTAACTTCAGAGGTTTTACCAGGAGAAGGAGTCAGAGGAGGATTATTTTGTACATTAGGAGTAGTATAATTGGTATTGGAATGAATGGCTTGTTTAGATTGAGTCTCAGTGTGAAAAGTGTCAATCATGCCATCAACAACATGAGAAGCTATTGGAGGTGTTGGGGTTGGATTCGCAGATGGGCGAGGAGCATCAGGGATAAAGTCATATAGTGTGCCCGTTTGGGAATAAATGAGATCCAAGTATTGAGCATGACTAATTTCCTGCTCTTTAGTGACGACACCACCCATGGAAACATCACAGGCTATAGGACTGATGAGTGACTTGGAAAACCACTTGGCCAATAGTTGATCAGGAAGGGGAATTTTGATTAAGCGTCTTCTCCTCCTCCACTCATGAATATGATCAGAAATATGGGTAGACGACTGTTTAAATGAACTCAAAATTTCGGTTCCTGTCTCGTATCGGATTGGTAGCTGGTAATGCATTAGGAAATCCATGGCTAAGGTATTGAAGTCATTGAAGAATCCTCGGGGAAATTCAATATACCATTTGGGTGCTGAACCCGTCAGAGTTTGTTGGAAAAGACGTAATCTAATATATTCATCCATCAACGAGTTGGATGAACACCAAAGATGGAATTTCATGACGTGATTATTTGGGTCTTCTCCCGATCAGCCGTCAAACTTAGGAATGTCTGATGGAAATTTGGTAGGTATGACGGGCCAATAAGGAGAATGAAAAATAGGATCATTCAAAATCCTAGATAAATCTGGTAAATCCAAAGTAGCAAGAAACAGAAACTGTCTTTTCACTTGAGGAAACGGGTAGTTTTGAGGAGGTAGTCCCGTAGGTATACCAGTAGGACCATAAGCAGTCTCTATATAGTTAGAGAGTCCTGAAAAATTTGGTGGTGGAGGATTTTGAGTCGAATAGCCAACATGAGTTGGTTGATTAGGTAAGCTTCCTTGGGAAGGAGCATTAGACTAGAAACCTTGACCCCAGGTAGGATTCATAGAACCTGGATATGGTTGCCTGGGATTAGGGGGTAAAAAATAATTAACTTGAGGAGGTTTCCCCCCAGGAGGTTGTTGATTTCCTTGAAAAGGAAAATTCCAAGGTTGAGATTGTAATCTAGGGATATACTGCTGATACATTGGGTTATGACCCCCAACTTGGGGTTTCCCCCCAACTTGAGGTTGACCTCCAATGAGAATTTGAAAACCAAAAGTGAAAGAATGACTTGTGCCTCTAATTTGATTGGAGCTACTTGGGCTAGGATGATTAGATCCTCTGGGTGAAGGTCGAGGAGGAATTCTAGGCCCCCCAAAGAGAACTTGGGTAGGTGTAGGAACAAAACTACTAGCAACATTGTACCCATAAGGAACAAAAAGATTAGCCCCTTCGGACGGATTCTGGGTAGGATTAGCAATAGACATATTTAGAGCATGATACCTAGGTTGAAGTGACAGATTTGGTCTAAGCAAAAGTGGTGTTCCAATAGAATCTTGAGTGATTACCGCACTTCTGACAGAAACATGTGTATCCTGTGGAACCATGGTAGAGTTAGCGAGTTGGAGAGGAAGAATTGTGTGAGAACCAACCAACAATTGGTTTGAAACTGTGACAACATTATTGATCATGCCAGTAAAATGATCTAAAGGTACTGTATAAGCGATGGAAGTCACATGTGTATGAGATCCCATGGGTTTATTAGGACTCATTCCTAGTTTATCAAAAATATCGTGTCCCGAAGAGGTCCTCCAAAGAGAACGGACATGGACGGAGCTAAGATTAAAAATTCTAGCAGTATGAAATGGAGTTCTAAATGACTCACTCTGAAAGAACGGATCATCTACACCAGACTCTATGTGAGGTCCAATAGGTATTCCAGTATAATATTCATTAACAACGTCTCCCAATGAATTTATATGGAGAAAAAGTGGATCTCGTACAACACTCAATAAAGGATTTACAGGAAGTATTGATTCCTCCAATGGAGTAGAACTTCCAATATCAGAGGCTACGTCATTATTGATTGATCCTTTAGAAGAACCCTCTAGTGAGTTATGAAGAAAATGAGTGTATTCTTCTGGATCTTCAGGAGGTAACCCTTGCATCCTATGTGAACGTTGAGGGCCGATGTTGGCCGCAGCAAATAAAGACTGAAATAAATCTATGGCCAACTAGATAAACAAACAACACTCACTAATAAAATCTAGATATCAAACACGCAAACAAACCTTCTTATTTTGAAGTCACTAGTTGGTGATGAAATCCAATGTCACGAAATTAAGAGAAGAAGGGGCTGGGATAAAGTGGGTGAAAAAGTTAAGTTGACGACCTGCTTAACGGACTTACACCCTGGTGCAAGCTCCCACACATAATCGTGGGTATACTCTCCAAGGAGTCCGAGTGAGTTTGGACAACATCGATTCTAGGCACTGTGAAGACTTTCCCCTCCACAATCACCTCATGTAAATACTCTAAAGATATAGGCCACTAAGGTTACCAATTACAAGAATGATTCCTAGGGAAACAGTCGACAATCTGATCCACGCACAGATTCAGGGTATCTAAGCTCAAAATCAACTCGAGAATGTCCCCACAAGATTTTCTTCTCAAGTGACCCCCAATAATACGTGCAATCTCTACACTAAGACCAACAAAGTAGGGTGAGTAACTCTGTTGACCCTAATGCGACCTGATGATTGATCGTTGTGTTAGAAGAGCTGCCCGGGACAAAATGTAGCAAATGGATTTAAACTCTCCCTATCATAAGATACTATTGTGTATTTTGGTTCTTTGGAGAGTGTGCCTTACAACCTATTCCAAAGCACTATCCTAACTAATTTTGGTGTATAAAAGTTCTAGAAAATAAAATTTTCTAATAGATTTTAAAATTACACTGTATTTTAAAGGTTGTTGCTTACTAAAAAAGGAAATGGAAATTAAACTGATGATGTTTTTTACCTTGGCCCAATAAAATGCAAGAAGAGATGATATGCAATCATTTAATTTGATGAACTCTAATTACAATAGGGAGAAGGTTTCTCTTTTCAGAATACAAAATCTACGAAACACAGTTTCTCAATCTTTGAATGAAATAGATTCCAAACAATCAAAAACTACTAAATTTTCCAATTTTCTCTTTTTACAAATATTTGAATGCAACAATTTTCTTGCAAAGACTACTAAAAAAGAAGAATAACTTCAGTTCATTCTTTCTCAAATCAGATTAGAGATGTAATGAAGAAAATAAAGCATGGTCTAAGAAAACTAGTGCATTCTCAACACTATTCCCAAATCAAACTCACAATGTAAGAAAAAATGAAATGATAAGAAAACCTTATGTCAAATGAAAAAAAAACTTGTTTCTTAATCAATTAACAATCCGGAAAGTAAAAAAAATCCAAAACTAAAAAGAAATTAAGGACCTCTTATCAAACAAACACTCGAGACCAAAATCTTGAGATTATACCCTTGTGACAAGAAATCAAAAGAAAAACTTGCAAAGCTTATAAAGAAGACTTTCAATTTCCAAAAATCAATCAAATGCGGCTTGAAAGTTGTAAGTCAATCATTCACTAGTGCCAAAAATTCATCCCAGGAAGCAAAGACAAAATTGGGTAGAGAAAAGAAAAAAGGTTATCACCCAACAATTCCTACATTAATCGTCACAGGCTACAGAGGAGTACAGTGCGATGTTCTAGGATGGTCGGAGGATGTCAATAGGGTACAGTGCGACATCTTCACACTGGTATGCACCAGTAGAGTGTGACAATAGAGGATCATCGTAGGCTAAGAATAGGACACAGTGCGACGATCTCTAAAAATAAATAAAATTGGGAAGAAAGACAAATTTTCTCAATGAACCTTCAGACTCAGGGAGTCAAGATGGATCACCCATAGAATCAAAGAATGAAATTAACTAGAAGAAGGTAGGCTAAAATCAAATAAGAGGCAAAAAACCAAAAAAGGTTGTATCCCCAATATGGTGGCCAATTTTTTTATCGGACTAATCGGTAAGTGCGGGCAAAATATAATCTCCCTAACTTCCACAGGAAGCTAGAACGAAACAAGACATAATGCAAACTTCACCTTAGACTTCATTGTCTTTTAAACTAGTTTAGAGAGGTACAAGTGACATACCTTTTAAATGACACTTGATCCTCGTTAGTTTCGTCCTTGTATCTCCTTATTTGAGTTTGTGGGATGGTGAACCTGTTTAAGAAGCACAATCCAACAAAGAGAGAGAGAAAAAAGATATATATATTCCAATAAATTCTATGTATAAGATCAAGGAGTTATACAATAAAATCTAAGACACATTTATAGGGAAGAATTGTATTGCTTCATTATATTAAATGGAAAGTGGAGAATACAACCCATGCCTTGATTTTGCAAGGTCCCTTTCAATTGTTCTTTGCTCCAACACACACACGTTTTCTCCAATGCGTTTGATGAAGAAGATCCACAATTTGAGTTAGAGAACTAAAGCAAAGTTCTCAAGTATAATCTGTAGTAGAACTCTTCATGCATATACAAGCCCTTGCAAACCTTATCCTTTTCCATAAGAGATCCCTCTTTATATAGGGTGAAAGAGGGATGGATGAGGAGATTAGGATGATCCCACTAAATCAGAAAAGAGAGTAGGATCCAAATTGATCGGAGGCCACCTCATCTTCTAGAAGATTCCCTTCCAGAACATTCATGAATTTTGACTTTTCCTTTGCTTAAGCATCATCACACCCTATGCACAGGCATCCTACGATGACGTCGCAGTCTGGATTTGGTGTAGAGTTTGGCGATTAGGCATCATCGCACCCCATGCATAGAGCAGGGTATGATGACCTTCCTTGTCATAGTTTTTGAAAGAGGAAAAGCAAACCACTTTTCTCATGGAGAAAGTATCTTTTAATATTTATAGGGAACATCAAAATGAGTTAAGCACATGTTTTCATTTGATCACTGGGGTGACCAAAATAATGTGTAACAAGAGGCTCGATTACCTTGGTATACATTTTAGATGTACCTGCTATCGTAGGACAGGGCACTTGCATAGGGAGTGCAGGGGACCAGTAGAAGAGGATGATTCATAGGACTCCTTTCTTAGGCACCCAACACGGGAAGATATTACGAAGGTGAACTCAATGACTGGAGGTTGGTTTATGAAAACAATCGAGCCTACCTCTCCTTTTGTGACTGGGGACACCTTCACTGGTAAGTTGAAGAACATATGCCCTTTACTTTTTGCTTCTTTGTCTCATTTGGAAAAGGACCTTTTGGACTCAGCTTTTGGGGTGGCTGAGAATTGAAGCTTGTCTTCCCCCATTGATCAGACTTATGTTCCTTTGTATGTTTTTAGGGGAGGGGTGTCTCCTGAATCTACTAATCTGGGTGGGGATTTTGGCCCAGAGAATGTGGTAGATAGTTCTCTGCCTCATTCCCCCTTGGAGAATACTTTTCCTTGTGGATCTTTTGCCACTTCTTGTGATCTGGGAAGGGAAAGTAGTGTTGTGTTCGGGGACCCATATTCTGACCCAGAGGGTTTCAGGATGGTTAAGGCCTCTACGTTTGTATCAAATTTGACTCCCCCTATTCTCTCAAGTTTTAGAGAACCAGAGCTTAGAGAAAACTCCCTTGGTGATATATTGGAATCTTTGGTTCCCACCTTTAAATAGGTACACCAACCTATACCTATTCCTAATTTTCAGGGGATAAATGTTGTAGTTTATGATAGTTCTAGCCACTCTGTTAGTTGGTCACAGTCGTTGGGGAAGTTTTCCCTTAAGGATTTTGCTTGGACCAGAGGGTCGGGTTTAGAAGTTTCTCCTATCAAAACTCGAAGTGCTAGAAAAAAATCCATTACTATTCCTAGGACACCAGATCTTATTTTTATGACTTCTTCGGACAATGGGGCGCTTAGAGGCATGAAATCCCTGGCTAGGGAGAAATTACGATTTAGTTTTCCCTTAACATCATAGGGGTATGGTCCCCCCTGAAACTTTCCTCCATGCGCAAAGTACTTTCTAGAACTCTATGTGACATTATTTTTTTGCAAGAGACTTTGGTGGATGCACAAAAGGCTAGATCCTTTATGTATTCATTGTGACCTGAGTGGTATATATGTGTTTTAAGCTCTGTGGGAAAGTATGGAGGCCTACTGGTGGATTGGGATCCTTTAAAATTTGATCTCTCACCTTACTTAAGTTGTCGTGGTATTTATTTGATAGGCACTCATTTAGAGAAAAAGCACCACATATCTTTTTTAAATATTTATGGGCCATGTGGTGACAGAAGAGCCTTTTGGACTAAAGTGGTTGATAGTGGAATTCTAGCACATAATAATCTTATTTCTTTTGGGGTTTTCAATCTAACTATGAGCATCCAAGAAATTTGGGGAGAATCAGCTCAGCCAGATCCACTGGAAAATTTATTTAAAGTTTTGTTTATGGACACATGATTGGTGGATATTCTTCCAGATGCACTTGCGTCGACTTGGAGGAATGGTAAGGCAGGCTTGAATATCATCTCTAAAAGTTTGGATAGAGCCTTCATTTCGACGGAGTTATAAAAGGCTATTGGTCGTCATCGATCATGGGTTGCATATCCTTTTATATCGAATCATGCACCAGTCATATTATAGTTGGATCATAGCAATCATACACCAGCCTACTCGTTCAAATTAAATCCGACATGGCTTCATGATTTGGAATTCTCATGTATTGTACATGAGACGTGGAAGGAGCCATCCTTTCTAAAAGAGACAGAGGTTCATAATAGATTGGTTGCAAAATTAAAACTGATCAAGCAGAGAGTTAAGAAATGGGCCCAACAACAAAGATTCCAATTTTTTTTAATTCTAGATAAGTTGGATGATGATCTATTGAGGTGCTATTAGGAGAAATCCAAGGATCAGATGAGCAAGGAGGTCGAGGAACATATCACTTCCTTAGAAACATATTGAAGCAACTATATTATTGGCAGAGGAAGAACTCTGTAGACAACGAACTCGAGATACCTGGATCAAAAGTGGCGATCAGAACACTAAATTTTTTCATCATTTTGAGAGTTTTAGAAGAAACAAAAAACACCTTTGGAAATTCAGGATGAGAATGGCCAGATCCATTCTGGCAATGAGGAGATTTTAGTAGAGGCGCTCATATTTTTTAAAGGGTCTTTGGCAGAGAATGAGACACTTATTGTTGATCAGGTCTCTTTAGTGAGCCTCTTCTCTTGACTTGTTTCTGAAAAAGACACTCTTCGCCTTGAAAGTTCGTGTAAGAAGGAGGAGTAATGGGAAGTACTTGAAGATTTTTCAAAAGACAAAAGCCTAGGCCCTGATGGATGGACGGTGGAGTTTTTTATCCACTTTTTCAAGCTGGTGTTATTGGATAAATCTGTAAGTGCGGACACAAACCGATCTCCCTAGATCCACCTGGATCTAGAACAAAGCAAGACAGAATATGACTCTTTCCCTAGATTTTAACCATTGAATTAAATAGGAGGTAAGAACAAAGAACATACCTTATTATCGCTTCCTTTGGTCTTTGTTTCTCTTGCTTCACTCTAGTGCTCTTGTACAGTCAATACCAAAACAATACAAACCAACCGAAGTGAAGAAAGCACAATCTATTCAACAGTTAATCTATGTATATGATCAAGGAGTTATACAATAAAGTGGAATTAGATTTATGGGAAAGGGACATATTACTGTATCATATTAATGGAAAGTAAAGATTACAACCTGAGCCTTGATGTCACAAACTTCCTTTCGATAGCCCTTAGCTCCGACACACACACTTGCTCACTTGTATGAAGAAGATCAACCACCTTTAATAAACTTATTGGAGTTCTTAACTGTTGTAGCATCAGTCCTTCACACAGTCTTTCACCAATTCTCCAATAACTCTTGCTTAACCTTGTTTTCTTCTAATTTTTTCCATGAGAATTCACTCAATATATAGGAGAGAATGAATTGGTTACTTGGATAAGAATGATCCCAAAATATCAGGGAATCCAGTACTAGGATAACCATTCGAATGCCATCTCATCCTTCTAGAATATTCCCATCTAGAAGCTTCGAGAATTCATCTTTTTCCTTGCTTTAGAAAGAGTTCGCACCCTAGCAGTTAGACACAGTGTGAACTTCTCGCACCCTAGCTTAAGGCAGCCTGCGAGAATCATGCATTCTCGCAGGCAAATATACTAGCAGCCTGCGAACATTCCTCAAAAATGTGATTTCTGGAAAAAGATGAAGGTAACTTTTCTCAGGAGAAAATTCCAATGAAGAGCCTGAGTACACCATCATCAATACATCATCATGATGACCAAAATCATGGGTAACAGAATTCCCCCCAAAGTATGAGGTTGGAACCAGTGACAGCCGATAGACTTTGTAAGTTGCATGTGTGTGTCGAGAACCAGGAGCACATCTAATCGGAAACTTGCGAACACCCAAGAATATGCATAATATCATATATACCAATTCTGAGGTAGGCATTCCCATATTCAGATCACAGACTGATGACATTTTAGACATGGGTCATGGCCACCAATCATACACTATGGATCCATGCCGTCAAAATATAGCATAGCCACCGGAATACACTGTGGATCTATGCAAGAAATTTCAAATCAAGACGACATAGCCACGAAACATACACAGTGGATCTATGTGTCACAATTTATACATACTCCATCGCAACCTGGATCACAAAGATAATATCCAGGGTCTTCAATCTCATCGCCCAAAGTACGAATCTAACCATGTGATTACATGTGTTGAAGTCGAACATGGTAGAAACCACTTGATTACCGGTCAATGATAAAACCGTTAACAAGTGCGAGGGAAATCACCATTGATGTCAATGACTCCCAAGGTACCATAGTACAATCCATCAAGTGTGAATAAATGAGTTGATGTCGAACATACGATGGAATCTTTCGATCAGGGGTCAATGATGTAAACCCACTGTCGAAAGCGTGGAAACCTGCCATTGAGGCATGCAAGTTCCAAGGTACCAAATAATTTCTAAGTCTTGATTCTGGATGATGAGTTGAAGTCGACAGAACAAAACTCGTCACAGGAGGGCCTTGATGTATCCCCCATCAATGACATGAAATGAGTAACAGATTTTGAAGGTGAAATAGAGTATTTTGCAAATTGGATCGGACACAGGGAAGGCCGACACAGAAAGAATGGACAACTGCAGATGGATGACTCAAAATAGGTTTCAGATGGACTTCTCTTGAACATATGAACAACACAACCAATGATTTGGCAGCATTGAATCAAATATGACACAGGGAATGACCTTGTAGAAAATCAAATGAGAGACAAATGGATTTCCCAAACCGGCTTCAAATGATGAATAGGGGGTGTCATGTTCAAGAGCGACACTTACTGCCAAAGTTACAGGAAACTGAGGAAGGGTCCCTAAAGGTTGACTAGTTCTTCTGTTAAAAGCTAACATATTCTGCGTAACCGGCGCAAGTGGAGGATAACCCAAAGCTTTCTAAGAAAGAGGGGACAAAATACTAACAGACGAACCTTCATCTATCAATGTTTGGGGAATGTCCCGACCACAAACCTGTACTGTAATATGGAAAGGACTGTAAGAGGGAAGACGAGGTCCAGTTAGCACACCCCAATCAAAACGGATGGCCTCATTACTTGGTGGGAGTTTCACAGGAGAAGGAGGAATACCCCCTGACACGGCAGAGTCTGTATCAACGATAAAAAATGGGCAGTATCAGGTTTACTCTCGAGCAGGAAAGTAGGATCGATCGATGATGAGATCAGATCAACCACTTGGGTTTCATTCTCCAAGGGGAGAATGGGGTCGATAGGTGTAAACGAATCGACCACTTGGGTGACACTCTCTAACAGGAGAGTGGGATCAACCGAGGATGGGATCAGATTGACCTCTTTAGTTTCACTCTCTGAGGGGAGAGCGAGATTGACCGAGGATGGTATTGAATAAACCACTTTGTCAACTGGTTCAACTAAGGACGTGACCAGATTGACGACATGATCAACTGGATTGACCAGTGAAGGGACCGGAGTGATCATTCCATCAACTACAGGTGGGTTGAGAGAAAGCTTGCGATAAGCGGCTGGGAGTTGAGGCTGTGAAAAATTCATGTCTTCCAATAATTTTGAGGCTTCTTCCATATGAGGACAAAGGTGAGTGAGATGACTCCCTTTGCATAACATACACGGGAACTTAGCTCTACTTTTCTTCTTCCCAACTATATCGTGACTAGTCGACAGGAAGTCATCAGCATGTTGTTCAGAGGCTGACGACATGGGTTGGCCAGGGTGTGTAGACCATACTTCTATAACCTTGGATAGACCAGGGCAATCCTTAAGAAGATGGCTACCCTTACAAATCCTACAAGGGTACTTGGGCTTACGGGTTATTTGGGTGATCTTGACATAATCAACACTCCCAGCATGAGTAACAGTAACTGGTTGTTTTCCAACATGTTTGACAGTGGTTGGAGGTTTTGACCCTCACTTATCTTTCTTCTTCTTAATCTTTCTTTTCTTCTTCTTCTTATTCACCAGGTTACTAGCTTCAGAACTTTCACCCAACGAAGAAGATGGAACGGAAGGAAACATTGCAAGCGAAGAAGGCGAAGAAGACCTTACTGGTGAAGAAGGTGAAGGATCAACATGAGGTTGATGCTCTTGGGGGGAAGTGCTTGTGACTGAAGCACTTACCGCATTCGAGATTACTTGAGTGGAAAACAACCACACCGGCAATCCAATTGTGAGACCTAGAAGGCTCAAAGTAGCGATGTGAGGAGGACCAATGTTTCCATAAGAAGGAAAAATAAAAGGGTCCCCTGGAGTAGAGGTTCCTTCATTGGTCATTTCAGGAACTGACGCCATTAAAAACAAAAATCCAATCTAGAGTCCTCTAAGGAAAACAAACAACACACGCTAAAAATCTAGTAAGCAAGCAAGCAAACAAAACCTTCTCACAATGAACGCACTAGTTGGTGATGAAATCCAATGTCGTGGGAACAAAGTAAGAAGGGGATGAGATAGAGCGGGTGGAAAAGTTACGTTGACGACCTGCTTAACAAACTTACACCCTGGTGCAAGCTCCCACACATAATCGTGGGTATACCCTCCAAGGAGCCCGAGTGAGTTTGGACAACGTCGATTCCAGGTATCGTGAAGACTTGCCCCTCCATAGTCACCTTGTGTAAAGACCCTAAAGAGATAGGCCACTAAGGTTACCAATTACTACAGTGATGCCTGGGGAAACAATCGACAGTCTGATCCACGTGCAAGGGCAGGGTATCTAGCCCGAAATCAACTTGAAAGGATTCCACTCGTCATTGTGGGTATACCTCTCAAGCGACCCCCATAATACACGTAATCTCTACACCAATACCAACAAAGCAGGGTGAGTAACTCTGCTAGTCTCAATGCGACCTCGTGATTGACCCTTGTGTTAGAAGGGCTTCCCAGGACAAAATGTAATAAGTGGATTTAACCTCTCCCTAACTCAAGATTATATGTTTGTTTGCAACTTTGGAAAGTTATCTTTCACACCTATTCAAAGCCCTACAACTAATCTAATGTAGGTTTTCTACCAGAAAATATAAAATTGTCTAATCAATTTTAATAAGCGCTTTATTTTATGGTTGTTGTTACTCAAGAGGAAAATGGCATGGACAATATGGTGTTTTGACCGACTTGAAAATTATGCAAAAATATGAAGATGCAATCTTTTCATTTCGATGAAAGCTATGCTACGAGAAGGAGAAAACATTTACCATTCCCATATGCACGATGTCCCAAAATTCATTAAATTCTTCAATATAAAGATTTTCAAGAAATGAGCAAAAGGCACTAAACACCAATGCACAATTCATGGCCCCCCCCGGCCATGAGGGGGAAATTTTTTCATAATTTAAGATAAAAAAATGCCAAGAATCATGCAATTTCACTACTTGAAATGCAAGGATGCCCCCAATCTAATATAAAGCAAGAAATTAAATCTTTTTGTTTCAAAAATTTCACTAAAAGCAATAATGAACTTTGTTAAAACAAAGAAACCCAAACTAGTCTTTTCAATTGCATGAGGAAAGTGATCTTTCAAAACAACAAGCAAATGATAAAGACCAAGAAAACTCAACTTTCAACCGATCATCGGTTCTTAACTAATCAAACACACTCAGATTATGAAATCAGAGAGAATGGTTATGCCAAGAAAAGTCAAGAAACGAAAGTCAAGACAAAAGTGACAAGAAGAGCCTTTGAAATCCTAAGACTATTCATGCACAAAAACGAAGACAAGAAAGACACCAATCAATGGTCCAAGAAACTCTTATGAGGCACCTAGACTGATCTGGGCAGTTGAAGATGCCAAAACTCAAATCCAAAATTTTAAAAGAATGATTTTGCAGGCTGGTAGTATTACACAGTGTGAGAATCACTGATTCTCGCAGGTGACCCTTGAGCAGGGTGCGAGAACCTCGCACTGAACCCTAAAGGCAGAATGCGAACCCTACCAATTCTCGCAGGCTACAATGAAGTGTAGTGCGAGAATGTCTTAACATAATTAAAATTTTGGAAAATGAAGGAAAATTTGAAAAGACCTCTGGACCCAGAGGGACCCAGAGGGACCTAGAGGGTCTATTAGGATATCTTGAAGACTCAGAGATTGACAGGAAAGGATAAAAGTGAAACAAGAGAAAATGGCCACATAAAAATATCAAAAGCCACAAAGAAAATGGGATTGTTCCCCAGTGGAGTCGCCAATTTTTTTATTGGATAAATCCGTAAGTGCAGACACAAACCGATCTCCCTAGATCCACCTGAATCTAGAACAAAGCAAGAAAGAATATGACTGTTTCCCTAGATTTTAACCATTGAATTAAATAGGAGGTAAGAACAAAGAACATACCTTATTATCGCTTCCTTTGGTCTTTGTTTCTCCCGCTTCACTCTAGTGCTCTCATACAGTCAAGACCAAAACAATACAAACCAACCGAAGTGAAGAAATCACAATCTATTCAACAGTTAATCTATGTATATGATCAAGGAGTTATACCATAAAGTGGAATTAGCTTTATGGGAAAGGGACATATTACTGTATCATATTAATGGAAAGTAAAGATTACAACCTGAGCCTTGATGTCGCAAACTTCCTTTCGATGGCCCTTGGCTCCGACACACACACTTGCTCACTTGTATGAAGAAGATCAACCACCTTTAATAAACTTACTGGAGTTCTTAACTGATGTAGCATCAGTCCTTCACATAGTCTTTCACCAATTCTCCAATAACTCTTTCTTAACCTTGTTTGCTTCTAACTTTTTCCATGAGAATTCACTCAACATATAGGAGGGAATGAATTGGTTACTTGGATAAGAATGATCCCAAAATATCAGGGAATTCAGTACTAGGATAACCATTCGAATGCCATCTCATCCTTCTAGAAGATCCCCTTCTAGAAGCTTCGAGAATTCGTCTTTTTCCTTGCTTTAGAAAGAGTTCACGCCCTAGCAGTTAGAAACAATGCAAACTTCTCGCACCCTGGCTTAAGGCAACCTGTGAGAATCATGCATTCTCGCAGGCAAATATACTAGCAGCCTGCGAACATTCCTCAAAAATGTGATTTCTGGAAAAAGATGAAGGTAACTTTTCATAGGAGAAAATTCCAATGAAGATCCTAAGTACACCATCATCAATACATCATCATGACGACCAAAATCATGGGTAACAGCTGGTGGGGGATGAGATGTTAAATGTAATAGAGGACTCTAGGAGAAGAGGAGTGATTACTAAAGCTTTAAACTCGACCTTTTTGGTCCTCATCCCAAAAGTCAACAAGCCTATGACCTTTGGGGATTTCAGACTGATTGCGTTGTGTAACTTGTGCTATAAAATTATAGCGAAAATTATTTCAAACAGGATCAAACCAATTCTTTCGCGAGCCCTCTCGGAATATCAATTGGGTTTTTTAAAAGGGAGACAGATTCTAGATGCTATTGGGAGGACCCAAGAGTTTTTACACAACATTAAGAGGAAAAATTTACAAGCCTTGATTCTGAAGCTAGACTTAAAAAGGCATATGACTGTATCAATTGGGACTTTCTTAGGCTAATATTATTACAATCGAGGTTTGGTTTGCTAACTACCAATTGGATTATGAGTTGTGTGATCAGTGCAACTTATGCGGTCCTGATTAATGGAGAGACAACTTCCTTTTGTCAAAGAGGTAGAGGACTGAGACAAGGATGCTCCTTGTCTCCATTATTATTCATTTTGGTAATGGAGGGTCTCAGTTTACTGCTAAAAAAAGGGCAGGCAGAGGGGAAGTTAATTGGCATCAAGATGTTTAGAGTTGTAAGGATCCTACATCTATTTTTTATACATGATGTTCTATTAATTACCATAGCTTCTTTAGTGGAATGGAAGGTGATAGATGAGCTTATAAATTTTTTCTTCCGTGCATCGGGTTTGGAGAGAAATTTGTCCAAATCTACTTTTCATTATTGTTGCATTCATGGTGACCACTTAACTTCTTTTATGGATTTCTTCCCGTACAAATTAGTGGATCTCAAACTCGGTTTCAGATACCTGGGATATTTTCTGAAAGTCGATACTTATAAATCTGAGGACTGGTTCTGGCTTATTTCAAAGTATGAGAAAAGGATATACCACTTTTGAAACAACTAGCTATCCCTTGGTGGGTGATACATACTCATTAAAGCGGTCCTGGAAATTCAACCGGTATATCAAATGTCCCTGGAAACGATTATGAATTCTGTTATAAGCAGGATAAGACAACTTACTTTCAATTTCCTTTGGTCGGGATGTAGTGGTAAAACTCGTCTTCACCTATTTAGGTGGGATGCCATACCTAAACTAAAGCTATGTGGATTTTGGGGCTTGAGGAACATATTTATATTTAATAATTCTCTGTCGATGAATACTTTGTGGTGAGTATTGACGAAGCAATGCATCTCACACTCTGTCATCAAATATAAGTACTTACCACATACTTCAGTAGCCACCTAGTTTAGATCAACCTCTTCTAGGGTGACAACTACTTCATCGACCTAGAAACATCTATTGAAAGACTTACCTATTATAGCGCAATGGTTGAGTTGGAGTCTAGGTTTAGGAAAGTCGATCAATATTGGTAAAGATATGATTCTGGTTCTGGGGCCCTCTACTCTCTTGTCTCTAGCGCTCATTTCAGAATTATCTATAAGAAATGTCAATCTTCTTTATCAGGCTAGTGGAGGGATGTGATCTGGATCAAATGGCACTATCTGGAAAGATAATCATGAACTTGATCTTGTAGGGGTCTTGGCTACTGAATGGGATGGATATTGCAGGGTGTTATCAAGAAATGACATATGTCTGCAGGACAAAGATGATGAACTTTTCTGGAGTGGAGGTGACCAATCAGGTTTTTTAATGGTGAAGAATGTTTACAGAGCCATTGCGAGGATAAAATGGCCGATCATTTTAGAGGGATGGAGAAAATTGTTCTGGACATGGAATATTGCACTAAAAATTAAAATTTTCTTGTGGCTTTCAATGGAAAATAAGATTCTTACTTGGGAAACTCTACAATCCATGGGTTGGGAAAGGCCTAGCTACTGTATTTTATGTTCTAGGGACCAGATTCAGTTAGTCATTTGATGATTAATTGTTTTTTTACTAGGCAAGTTTGGTCCCAGATATTAAAGGTCTCAAATATAAGAAATGAGTGGGATGGATCTAACCTTATTGTATGCTATGATAAATGGATCTCACAGTCTTCAAAATGTGCTACTTTGGCAGCTTTTATGTGCTGGAATATTTGGCTGGAGCGTAATAGAGCCTTATTTGAGGATAGAAACCTGACTATTGAATCAATTGTCTATAAGTCTTGTGGCACTTGTATTAAACCTCCATTTTATAAGAATGTAAGCACTTCCTCAAACCTTTTAGTCTATTCAATTAATAGGGGAAACTATGGGATTTTTTGATGGAGATGCACTAGCAAATGGTAAAAACTGTCAGACAATTGGCTTAGGTTGATGGAAAATTGGTATGGATTGTTGGTTGCATTGATGTCAACCATTGGAGAGTGATATTGTATATTTATTTCAACCCTTAGTGATTGATTTCAACCCTTGGATAAAGTCTGGTAGCGAATTCTGGTAGCACAAAGGTTTGGGTAATGGACCGAAGTTTGTTTGATGTATAACAATATGAGTTTTAATATATTTGAAGGTAAGACTATTACATATGGATATGACAGGTCATTCCATTTTTTTTGGTATGTGGAATGTCACATAACTCCTCACGGTTAGAGAGTTATGGCCATGTGAAGTTGGAGAACCCAAGTTTGGGTAATGGACCCAAGTTTGTTTGATGGATAATGGTACGAGTTTTGATATATTTGCAAGAAAAACTATTCTATATTGATATTAAATGTCATTCCATTTCCAGTGGTATGTGGAATGTCACATAACTCCTCACAATTAGAGAGTTATGGCCATGTGAAGTTGGAGAACCCTCATGAGTCATCTAGAAGCCCCAAAAGGTCAAAGTAGTCAAAGTGGTTTAAGAGATTTTAGAAGGTAAATAATAAAGTGAAGTGATGAGTGTACTATAAGTAAAAGTGAATACAAAATAAATTTTTTAAATAATAAAGTTAATGGATAAATTACTAAATTGACAAGTGGTTAGAAGTGGGTTAACCCTAAAATAAGGAAAATGGGTTAAGATGGTTAAAAGGTAACCCCTTGAGGAAGCTACATGAAAGTATCAATAAGAGGCAAGGCTCTCCAATTTTAATCACACTTGAACATATTGAATATACAAAAGTGACTAAGGTAACCAAAGTATATCTAATCCAAATTTCAGAGGGAAGGTGGAGTAAAGAAGGCCGAAATTCAAGGGAGGATAAATTCTTTTGATGATGCTTTCTAAGGTATGTTATTTACAGGTCATCTCTCCATTTTAGCAATAAAAAAAATTCTAGAATGATTTAGACCATGAAATTGGGAGGTCATTGAGGAAACATATCCAAGTAGTTGTGGTACAAATTATAGCTTGTGGGTCGTTGTATTTTTGGTGTTACACTCCGTGGAAAATAGGGTTTGTGGCTAGTCCTGAAACTAGTCTAAAACAAGTGTTTCGGGTAAAAACGTCATAACTTATTCATAAAAAATCCAAATTCAGTAAGACCAAATGTATTGGTTAGAGTACAATCTATAGTATTCCATGTACAATTTTTATATCCATACAACAAATATTCCATTTGGGGCATGCTCTACAAGTTCTTTCTCTAGAATAAGCCAGAATTCAACAAGGTATGTCATTTTTTCTATAACTCATTTTTTGAGAGGTTCCAAGTAGTGAAACCTGGAGGAATTGCATAACACACATTGAAGAAAATTGTGTACTATTTTCATATATTTAATCATTACAGGTACATAGTTATGATTATTTCAAGTTAGGGTTGTTGACTAATCCAAAACTAGTCATGTAAGACTAAAGTAAAGTTTGAAGAAAATGTTAGTCTCTTGTTGTTAAAATTAAGGAAGGTTTGTAGGTATGTGATCATATAAAATAGGTCTATTACAGAGTTACAAATCAGATTTGGATGATGAAATTGACGAGGGCTTTTGGTTGAGGTACATGTTGGGTACATGGTTGAGACAAGTAGTTGATGTTTTTGCACATACATGAGGTGTATAGTTGATAATGTTGGTACATCTTGATGAGTCATAGTTGATGATTAGTGGATAAATGATTGGTACATAGTTGGTACATGGTTGGAGACACTTTTTAGTAGTAGTGTTGACACATGGTTTATGGATGATGTAGCATACTTGTATTGGTATATTATTAGAAGGACATATTGATCTTGGTGATGGTTATGATTTGTTGTGTTATATTTGGTTGATGCACATCTTTGAGAGTTTTCTTGGTGAGTAGATCTGATTTTGTTGATAAGATTGATGAGACAAGTTGTTGTGATAGGTTGTTTGGATAGGTTGTTGTGACATGTTATTTGTACAGGTTTGGTGCATGGTTGATGCACTTGTTCATGGTACAGGTTGAGGTACAGGTTGGTGCATGGTTGATGCACTTGTTTATGGTACAGGTTGGTGCATGGTTGATGCACTTGTTTATGGTACAGGTTGATCACATGTTGAGGTACATGTTGATGCATGGTTGATGCATGGTTCAGGTTATTGGTACATGTTGTTTGGTGCAAGTTGATTAGTACAGGTTTAAAACAATATATCTCACAGTGATAGTGTGACAGTGGTTCCATCATTCTACTTATACGTTAGGGCGGTTGGACGGGGCAAGGATAGGTGGTTGTAACCACCTTCCGATTGTAGTTGAAGAACATAGGGGGTTGTAGCCTCCTTCTGGTTGTAGACAGAGAATTGGGGAGTTTGAGCTTCCCTCGGGTTGTAGCTTGAGAAACTAGGGGGTTGGAGCTTCCTTCCAGTTGCAGCTGGAAAACAAAGGAAGTTGGTGCTTCCAATGAATGTAATTCTTAAAGACATATAAGAAAAAACATTATGTGGTTTTCTCCCGCTTTGGGTTTCCACGTAAAACACTCGTGTATTGCGTATGTGTGGGATTGCTCATTTGTTCATTGTTTATTTACTCCACAACTATTGGATGATAATGATAAATTGATATAACACTTGCATTTTATGGTGAAAAGGGATTAAATTGCTCTATTACTAATTCACCCCCCCTCTCAGTAATCCAACAATTGGTATCAGAGCCGGCTCCTTCAGGAAACAGTTTAACCACTGGAAGGAGATCATGGATTATTCTGAGAATGGAGTGCCAATGTTTAATGGTCAGAATGGTTTTAAGTATAAGATGTGGAGAAGAAGGACGAAAGTATTTTTATAGGCACATGGACATTATATCCGACTATCAGTTGTTACAGGATATGATAGCTCAAAAAGGGAAAACATTGCAGCCAAGAAGGAATTGAAGAAGAATAAAAAAATAGCAATGGATTTCATCTGGGAAGGATTGCCTAATCCGGTAAGAAAAAATGTTGGTAAATGTTCATCAGCCAAAGAACTTTGGGATAAGTTACATGACATATATTCTTCACCCATTGCAGATTCAGAAAACGCCAAAGAAGATGTAGATACAGATCAAGAAGGATTATGTTCACCATGTCAAACAGATTCAGAAGATGAAGAGTACATAATCACTAGAGGTATGTTGTTTTTCTTTAATTGTGAAAAAACGTGGACATCTTGAAATAGAATTCCATGAAGGAAATGAGACATAAAAACTAATTGAAAAGGAAGACAATTATGAAGCAGAATTGATTAGTTCTTTAGATGAACTAAGAGAAGAAAACAAGTCACTCAAGAAATAATTGATGAAACAAAAGGAAAGTGTTCAAATTTTTGAAGAAGCCTAATAGGTCATCGAGAAATTAAGAACTCGGCTAGAAGAAGATAGAAATATCGAAGAAAATATTGAATATCAAAAGCAGTATTTGGAAGCCAACATAGAAGGACAAAAGGAAGAAGCATAAATGAGAGAGAAAATATTAACAAATCATCTTAAGGAAAGAACTAATGATCTAAACCAGCTTGAGGCAGAGTTTGGTCAAGAAGAGAAAGGACTTGAAGAAGTGAAAATAACAGAAGAAGTCATGAAGTCTCAGATAATGAAGAAAGAAGAAGAGGTTGATAATCTTGAAGAATAAGTTGTCACATTGAGAAGTAAAATTGTCAAGCTCAACAAGAACATTGAAGAGACAGAAACATCCACATCAGTTATAGAGAATGAAGAGAAGCACTCTAGGTTGCTAGAAAAGAAGAATGAAGAAAACATAAAGAGTTATGTAGAAGTACTCAAAGGAAGGAATCATGGTCAACCAAAATCTAAGAAAACTATTGAAGATACATCTTTAAGAAGACCATCCATGTTCAAGTCACAAAGTAGCTTCAATCATGATCATGATCATTCAAGGCAAACATTCATAAGGACTACGCCACAAAGAAGATCATTCACTCCCAGGTATGCAAATTTATTTTATGGTCATTATTTTTATTGTATTAACTTTGGACATAAGCTTGCAGATTGCAGGGATTATAAAAGAAATGTTCAAGCAAGAAATGCCTATGTGGCCCCACATAACATTGAATGTTACAAATTTCATAACTATGGGCACATAGCTAATGCTTGTAGAAGCATGATCGGTAGTTCCATGAAAGAGAACACTGATATCAAATGTAGGAAATTATGGATAAGAAAACACGAAGAACATGTGAACAAAGACTAGGTCCCAGAGATCGCAAGATTGGAAATAAAACGAGATAAAGAAAATTCTATAAAGAAAAATAAATATGTCAGATACAGAAAGGTTTGGAAAATAACTGAAAGAAAAGAAGGACAAGTAAATAAGGAACATGTTCAAGAGATTGTAATTTCAGGAATTGTAGTGAAAGATGAATCCACAGACAGAAACAAAGAAATCAGAGCTCGGAGAGATGATGAATCTACCAATTACGATGATGATGAATCTACCAATGAAGATAATGATGAATACACATCAGAGCAAGAATTGTTTTAAGCCATCTGACTTAGAGACTCCCAGGTAGTATGGATATTAGACACGGGGAGTCTATGCGATAGCTATGATAGAACAAAGAACCATCCTTCAAGAAACTCGCAGAGTTTGAAAAGACAGATCCAGAGTAGTCAGTTAGCAGAATTTCAGTTTGATAGATTAATCAAGACTTCATGATAGTATAGTGATAAAAGGGTCAACACTATGGATAGTTGCGCAAGTAGAGTCTTGGACAGTATAGACAGAGATGGATTCATAAGAATACTTAGCAGGTTTGGATAGATATATGACAGTGGACGAGAGCATGGATTCATAGATTGGTTCAGAGAGTGGTTCAGAGACAAAGGAATATTATCATAATGGATGACAATTACATAGGAAATGGCTCGAACAATTGTACTGGATTCTAAATTGACAGATATTTTTTGGACACATGTAGTGCATACAATAGTTCACAATCAAAATAGAGTAATGCTCAAAAAAACCAATGACAATACTCCCTACGAACCATGGAAAGGAAGCGTAGCCAAAAACCTCTACATCAAAGTAACTCAAGGTAGTATTTTATTAATTGAAATTTATGTTGATGATATTGTTTTTGGAAGTACTAATGACAGGTTAATCCATAAATTTGCAAAGGATATGCATAATGAATTTGAAATGTCATTACTTGGAGAACTATACTTCTTTCTAGGTCTTCAGATATGTCAAAGCAACCAAGGAATTTTTATTTCTCAAACCAAGTATATCAGAGAAATGCTAAAGAGGTTCGGAATGGAAGATTGCAAACTAGTTACCACTCCTATGCAAACTAATTGCAAGTTGAGAAAAGATGGTGATTCAAAGTCTACAGACCAGAGGCAATACATATTAATGATTAGTAGCTTACTATATGTGACAACATCCAGACCAAATGTAATGGAGGTAGTTGGACAGGTGGCACGATTTCAAGAAGCACCAAAGGAATCACATGTATTAGTAGTGAAAAGGATTTTCAGATATCTCAAAGGAACATAAGAGTTTGGATTATGGTATCCAAAAGGAAAGGATCTATCACTTATTACCTACACAGATGTAGATTGGGCAGGTTGCATTGATGATCGATGAAGCACCAGTGGAGCAACATTCTACTTGGGTGAGTGTTTAGTATCATGGTTAAGAAAGAAACAATCATCGATATCCTTATCTACAACCGAGGCAGAGTATATTCAACAACAATATGGTGTACACAGGTTCTATGGATGAAACAAACTCTGACATATATATAGGTTGAGTATGATGATCCCATTCCAATCTATTGTGATAATACAAGCGACATCAATATCTCAAAGAACCCGGTGATGCACTCCAAAACAAATCACATTCCAATCAAGTATCACTTTCTACGAGAACAGGTTGCATAGAAGAACATCAGAGTTGAATATGTGGGCACAAAAGAACAAGTGGCAGACATCTTTACAAAACTGCTTCCATGGGAAGCATTTGAGTATCTTCGCCGAAGACTTGGAGTAATTTCTACTCCAAAATGAATGATTTTGAATGCTTATCATATATCTCTTATATTTACATGAGGAAGCACCATAAAGAGGACAGTTCAGGTTGAGAGATTAGTTTCAGGAAGAGTTCAGTCAGGGGGAGTATCCCCAAGGACAGTTCAGTTAGGGGGAGAAGCCCCAGATGGAAAGATACCTTTGCCATTGATGACAAAGGGGGAGATATTTATCAGATGCAGGATATAAATGCTTGGAGAGAGAGAACATAGGCATGTAGACAGGGGGGGCAACCCCAAAGGGAGATTCCCTTTTCCATTGATGTCAAAGGGGGAGAGATAGAAACATTGATGAGGATTATAAGCATGAATGTTATCATGACTAAGTGTTTCCATCAATGCCAAAGCGGGAGATTGTCAAACAATTGGCTTAGGTTGATGGACAATTGGTATGGATTGTTAGTTTTCATTGATGTCAACCATTGGAGAGTGATATTGTAGATTTATTTCAACCCTTAGTGATTGATGTCAACCCTTCGATAAAGTCTGGTAGCGAATTTCAGTAGCACAAAGGTTTGGGTAATGGACCCAAGTTTGTTTCATGTATAACAGTATGAGTTTTAATATATTTTAAGGTAAGACTATTCTATATGGATAGTACATGTCATTCCATTTCCGTTGGTATGTGGAACGTCACATAACTCCTCACGGTTAGAGAGTTATGGCCACGTGAAGTTGGAGAACCGAGGTTTGGGTAATGTACTCATGTTTGTTTGATGGATAATGGTATGAGTTTTGATATATTTGAAGGGAAAAATATTCTATATGGATAGTACATGTCATTCCATTTCCATTGGTATGTGGAACGTCACATAACTCCTTACAATTAGAGAGTTATGGCCATGTGAAGTTGGAGAACCCTCATGAGTCATCTAGAAGCCCCAAAAGGTCAAAGTAGTCAAAGTGGTTTAAGAGATTTTAGAAGGTAAATAATAAAGTGAAGTGATGAGTGTACTATAAGTGAAAGTGAATAAAAAAGATATTATTTAAATAATAAAGTTAATGGAGAAATTACTAAGTTGACAAGTTGTTAGAAGTGGGTTAATCCTAAAATAAGGAAAGTGGGTTAAGATGGTTAAAAGGTAACCCCTTGAGGAAGCTACATGAAAGTATAAATAAGAGGCAAGGCTCTCTCATTTTAATCACACTTGAACATATTGAATATATACAAGTGACTAAGGTAACCAAAGGATATCCAAGCCGAATTTTAGAGGGAAGGTGAAGTAAAGAAGGCCAAAATTCAAGGGAGGATAAATTATTTTGATGATGCTTTCTAAGGTATGTTATTTACAGGTCATCTCACCATTTTCGCATTAAATTTTTTTCTAGAAAGATTCAGACCATGAAATTGGGAGGCCGTTGAGGCAACATATCCAAGTAGTTATGGTACAAATTTCATCTTGTGGGTTGTTGTATTTTTGGCATTACACTCTCTGGAAAATAGGGTTTGTGGCTAGTCCTGAAACTAGTCTAAAAAGGGTGTTTCAGGTAAAAACGTCATAACTTCTTCATAATATATCCAAATTCAGTAAGACCAAATGTGTTGGTTAGAGTACAATCTGTATTATTTTGTGTACAATTTTCAGATCCATACAACAAATATTTCGTTCGGGGCATGCTCTACAAGTTCTATCTATAGAATAAGCCAAAATTCAACAAGGTATGCCATTTTTCTATAACTCATTTTCTGAGAGGTTCCAAGTAGTGACACCTGGAGGAATTTCATAAAACACACTGAAGAACATTGTGTACTATTTTCATATATTTATTCATTACAGGTACATAGTTATGATTGTTTCAAGTTAGGGTTGTTGATTAATCCAAAACTAGCCATGTGAGACTAAAGTAAAGTTTGATGAAAATGCTAGTCTCTTGTTGTTAATGTTAAGGAAGGTTTGCAGGTATGTGATCATATACACCAGGTTTATTACAGAGTTACAAATCAGATTTGGATGATGAAATTGATGAGGGCTTTTGGTTGAGGTACATGTTGGGTACATATTAGAGACATGTAGTTGATGAGTTTGCACATACATGAGGTGTATAGTTGATGGTGTTGGTACATCTTGATGAGTCACATTTGATGAGTAGTTGATATATGATCGGTACATACTTGGTACATGGTTGGAGGCACTTGTTAGTAGTGTTGTTGACACATGGTTTATGGATGATGTAGCATACTTGTATTGGTATACAATTATAAGCACATATTGATCTTGGTGATGATTATGAGTTGTTGTGTTATACTTGGTTGATGCACATCTTTGAGAGTTGTCTTGGTGATTTATCTGGGTGAGTAGATCTGATTTGGTTGATAAGATTGATGAGACAAGTTGTTGTGATAGGTTTCTTGGACAGGTTGTTGTGACATGTTATTTGTACAGGTTTGGTGCATGGTTGATGCCTTGTTCATGGTACAGGTTGGTGCATGGTTGATGCACTTGTTTATGGTACAGGTTGATTACACGTTGTTTGGTGCATGGTTGATGCACTTGTTTATGGTATAGGTTAATCACAGGTTGAGATACATGTTGATGCATGGTTCAATTTATTGGTACAGGTTTTTTGGTGCAGGTTGATTGGTACAGGTTTACAACAGTATATCTCACGGTGATAGTGTGACAGTGGTTCCATCATTCTACTTATACGTCAGGGTGGTTGGATGGGGCAAGGACAGGTGGTTGTAGCCACTTTCCAGTTGTAGCCGAAGAAAATAGGGGGTTTTAGCTTCCTTCAGGTTGTAGACATAGAATTGGGGAGTTGGAGTTTCCCTCAGGTTGTAGCCGGTTGGAGCCTCCTTCCAGTTGTAGCTGGAAAACAAAGGAAGTTGGTGCTTCCAATGAATGTAATTCTTAAAGACATATAAGAAAAAGAATTCCACAGTTTTCTCTGGCTTTGGGTTTCCACGTAAAACACTGGTGTACTATGTATGTGTGTTATTGCTCATTTGTTCATTGTTTATTTACTCTGCAACTATTGGATGATAATGCTACATTGATATAACACTTGCATTTTATGGTGAAAAATGATTAAATTGCTCTATTACTGATTCATCCCCCGTCTCAGTAATCCAACACAAACAGTGGGGTTGGGGGTGTTATTAAACTCAGTGATACATCCTCAATTACATGGACTTGTAATTGTGGCCCTGGCACCAACACAAGGGAAGAATTCCTAGGAGTTTGGGCAACTCTCCTTCTGGCCACAAGACTGCATATCTATAATTTACAGGTTCTGGGAGACTCTAGAATAGTTATTGACTAGTGCAACAACAGAGGGAAGATATAGGTAATGGATCTAAATTGCTAGAAGGTCCAATTTAGAGAGATAATCCAATATTTCAACAAGCTCAATTTTAACCATATCTATCGAGAATTGATTATGGAGGCCGACAAGCAATAAAAAAAGGCGTTCAAGATACTTGAAGGAAAGATATACTATTCGCTTTGGGAAGATGGTAATGAAGGGCCTACCTTGGCTATAAGATATGAATTATTATAGAGCAACTACACGTAGAGTCAAGAATTTTTTGGTATTTATTTTGTATAAGGGTAAAGTCGAGTATAAGATTGCCTCTGCACTATAAGGGAGAGTAAATGAGAAGTTTTTTTTGTGTGAGACAAAGTATGCCTGATTTTCATATTGTCTAAGTAGGAGGGTAGAACAAAGCTCCTAGAAATTTTGGATATGATAAACTTTTGTAAACAATTATATATTTTATATATAATGAGAAATTTTTCAATTGGTAAAAAAGTAGCATTACCTTATATACACAAGATCATAATACGTTTATTAATTGATGACATCTTATTTAGATTACAATATCATAATACCTTTATAATTGATGACATCCGGATTATATTATGATTTTATATTACTCTTTAATATATTTTATTATAGTATTTTAATTGATATTTAAGGTAAGAAATGAAATATGAAGTATATGCATGTATAAAAAGATTTAATTCTATTTTTAAATTAATGAATACAAATTGTGATGTCAAGGGTTAAATAAGTTTATCCAAGTCCTTTTAGAAAAAAATTATTCCTTGGGAGTGCTATAAAATAATTGTTAAATTTCAATCAATTTCTTACTTTTGTGTATTCATATTATTTTAATGAATTATTGTTTTACCATCAAACGTATTATATTACTTTTATGAGATTTCAACTTTAAAGATATTCCTTTTTAAAGCATCGTTTTGTCTTTTATATTGGTTACCACAATGTATCGGTTGCCTTACATCGTTTTAGTTATGGAAAATTTAAAAATAGGGTTTTTATTATAAAAAAAAACATCATTTATTCTAAAATATAAAAAAATTTAAATAAGTTCTTTTTCATTATAAATGAAAAATCTTAAAGCTTAATATATGATAAGATTAATAAAAATATAAAAAATTCAAATTTAGAGGAGGTAGGGTATGCATACCTTTTAAGATTTTACTAGTCAAATTGTTGGGAGGAGGGGTCTCTTGTCCCACAAACAAGGGGGTCTCATATCTCAATTTGGTGTCTAGCTTAGTTGTGACTTAAAAATTAGATTATTATTATTATTATTATTTAAGTTTAAAAAAAAGTATGTTTTCATATTTTTTTTATTTTTTCTATTGGATAAGAGGTTAAATTGAAATTGGGTCAATATTTTGTTTTATGTATGTAATTAAGGTTAGATAATATTAAAAAACATGTTATCTCATTGAAGATAGTTTAGAGAATGATTACAAGGAAACTTGATTTTCTTGAGAATATTATTTAAGTTGAAACCATATTTTGATTTTAAAGTAAGATCTAAAATTGTTTTTTATTGGTTAAGAACTCAATTTTTTTGAATGTAAAAAAACATATTAATAGTTCAAAACCCAAAAGCATATAGTAAGAATGAAAATTTGTCTCTTTACCAGCTTAGATCCATCTTAACTTAGGATCTATCATGCAATGAGACGATGCAAGTGTGCCCACGATGCTCATACTAGACACACAAGGTAAGTCAAGGTTTCTAAGGGGTGACTTCACAGAACATAATATCTTAACAATACACTCCATCACAGACTTCCCTACACCTAGGGGGCTATATATATATATATATATATAAAGTTGATATTGAAATATTTACCTGTTATGAATGTTGATATAAAATTATTTACTTAAGGTGGATGTCAAAATATTTTTTTAAATGCCACATGTCAATTTTCAATTGTTATATATATATATGTGTGTGTGTGTGTGGACATAAAAATATTTTATTTATGGCCCATATTGAATTTTTTTTTAATTAAATTTCACATGTCAACAAAATAATATAAAGCATTGAAAGAATTACGCAACTCCCTCAAAAACACCTATTAAAGAAATCATATTTTTTTTAACTTTTTATTAAAGAAATCATATTTTTTTAACTTTCAATTACTCTATTTGTCTCTTTTTCTCTAGCCCTCTCTCTCTATATATAGAGAGAGTTAATATAGATTTATTTTACTTAAGATGGATATTGAAATATTTTATTTATAAAAGACATTGAAATACTTTTTTATTATTAGTATTTTTTTTAATGACATGTGTCAACTCCATACTGAGCACCAAAGGAATTACACATCCTCTCACACTGGACTATAAAAAGAACCTTTCAACACAATCAACTACCAATAAATAATTTCACAAAGTATAATTTTCTTTAAAATTTTTTATATAAATAAATAAATGTATTTTTTTTATAAAATCATATGATGAGACCTTTTAATACTCAATCCGACAATACTCATCGAAATACATATATGCATTAATATTTTTGAAATCTAAAAATATATATCAACATCTATCTCTTATCGTTAAGATGTTTCAATGTATCCTCGAGATCCATCAATATATTAAAATAATAATAAGAAGTATCAATATATAATCTTATTTTATCATTTCTATGAGCATTGTCCCATGTGGTTTGTCACAATAAAGATAATTTTATTGGATTGTGTATCATGGGATGCGGCTTGTCGCAATAAAGATAATGGAATTATATGAAATTTAAAAATAGTAATAGTTACTTTTAATCACTCAAACTAAATTCAATTATTATAAATGTTCAATTATTTATTAAAGAAATTGTAATTGGAAAATTTAAAGGGATTTTGAATTTATTTATATATCTCAGTGAAGGTTGAAAGTCCATAGATGCTTACAAACGTAAATTTTATTTAAAAAAAAAGTTTAAAGTTACTAAAAAACCCTATCGAGCCAGTTTATGAAGAAAATCTCTTGTTTATGTTTCAATTTTTTGAGAGCTTGATTAGTTATTCTTTAAAGTTGTTCTCTCTCGGAGCTTTAGAGTCTATAGTGCTCTTGTTTATATTTTTATTTGTGTTGGTTGAATATGAATTTTGTAGGGCACTGAGGTCTTCTTTGCAGTAATTGGTATTTAGAGCAATTGTATCTTGTTGTAATTTGCAACTCCAATAGTCGAAGTTGTTGGGTAGACTTGCAAGAGGGAAGATAAATATAGATTCACTTGTGTTTAGGCACTGGTTGGGTAGATGTTGTGTGGAATATTGAGACAAATCCACAGTTACTACTCTAGGTAGATTTGTCTAGTGAAGTCCGAGAAATTTGAGGAGACATTAGTTCTAGCAAGAGTGGAAGCTAGCTAAAACTATTGTAGAGAAATTTTAATGGAAAACGTTAGATAAGTGTGTATTTAAAGATATCTCCAACATTTGAGTTGGGTAGATATACAAGTTGAAGAAGAATAGACACATTAAATAGTGTAGGAATGGCATACAAAATGAGAGTGAAGCTTGGGAGCTTTCGTAGGAGAAACACTTTTGAAGAAAAATCCTTTGAAGAAACATGCGAAGGAATGAGGATATTGGTGTTTAAGTTGGAAGCTTTGAGGCAGTCCAATGGATTGAGAAAACCCTTGGTTAAGGTGAATCCTTGAGGAATTTGATGGAGAAAAAAAAACTTTAAGTGAAGATGAGGTCCCAGCTGCATGTCAGCAAATCTAAAACAGGTCAAAGGATTAGGAGCAAGTAGAGAATCCATGCCATTTTAGGACCTTTGATGTCCATGTTGAAAAGGAACAAAAAATGGATGGAGGCCTCATAGTGGTTGAGACAAAAGATGAAGAATATGATGAGGATAGTGAGCATGATTGGAATGAAGAAAGTGATGGTGGTAGTGAAGATGAGATTATGGAGTGTGCACTGGAAGAAGGTGAATTGTTGGAGGATATTCCATGGGGAACACAAATTGTATTTTATGATTTGGTTGATAACGAGGAATGTGTATGCAGAGATGCTAGTAAAGATGAAATTGTTGATGTGACAACAGTAGAAGTTGAAGAAGAGGAGATTGAGGCTCCCAAGAGCAAGAGGAATAGAAAATTGAAGAAACCCTTTATGTGAAGAAGGTGGAAGCAAGTCTCCAAGCAATGGAGAAGCGAAGAGATGAAGGGTTACCATGGGAAACACTATGTCCCTTGATTTATTGTGATGATATTATGGAGTCTTGTGCAAAATTGAAAGAAGATGATGATGATTACATTAAAATCATTGATCGTGAAGTTGAGAATGGAAAATTCTTGGAGGACATGCCCATGAGGTTAGTGGATTTATGTAACAACATTGATGTTTTTGAATGTGAAGGTACACTAGAAGGAGAAAGAAACCATGATGAAATTGTAAGTGAAGGAGGAGGCAATAGTGTTGTTGAAAAAATTAAGGTCATATTTGAAGAAGACTATGAAGACAAGAACAACATCTTTGATGCTATAAATGATGAAAAAAATATGAATTTGAAGGAGACATTGGGGAGGAAATGGGATCCCATAAGGAGGCTATAGAAGAGGAAATGGAAAAGAAAATCAAGGAAAATGATAAGCAAGTAGGAGTTGGAATGGAAGTAAAATATGATGAAGAGGAGCTTTCAGAAGAAGACATGATTTGAATTAGTGAAGAGTTGAAGTTAAGTAAGACAATGATGATGAAATAAGAAGACAACCAACCTATGGTTGCAATAGGAAAAGAGAACGATGAATTTATTGTTGTAGCAGTTGAAGATGAAGAATATACAGTAGTAATGAAGGTTGCAGAGAAAGTTGAAGAAGTTGAAAAGGAAAAAGCCTTTAAGACCATAGAAGTTAAAGACATACATGAAAACTTTTCCATATTAAGTTTTTGTAAACATGAAGGCTTATATATCATGGAGAAGCATAAGGATGAGTTTGAGAAGGGATTCCATAAAAATGATGGACATGAACATATGGAGACTACCCTAGTAGCAGTGGAAAATGATGGTGAGGCTACTATAGTTGCAGTAGAAGGAATTGATGAGGAGAAGGCAACTTAGAGAATTACAAATGCAACAATTCAAGTTGCAAGAGAAGAGAAAGAGGAGAGTATGAAAAAAAATTATGTTTTATTTAATAATTTAATTGTTTGTGATTATGAAAGGATTCAAAATAGTATTGAAACTTCAAATGTTAAGAAAGAATATCATTCTTGGGAGGTGTTAAAACTGTTAAGCGACATAAACAAAAAGAAAGGAACTAAAGATGAAAATAAATTAAAATTTGGAGCAATAGAAGTAAAGAACATAGAGGAGAAATTATGTGTTGATGCATATGGCATTGAAAAATATGAAGTGCATGCTTGAAGATAATGATGATATAGATATGGAATCTATTGATATAAAAAGAAAGGAACTAAAGATGAAAATAAATTAAAATTTGGAGCAATAGAAGTAAAGAACATAGAGGAGAAATTATGTGTTGATGCATATGACATTGAAAAATATGAAGTGCATGCTTGAAGATAATGATGATATAGATATGGAATCTATTGATATAAAAAATAGTGAGAATGATAAAATTACTAATGAGGATAATGGAGGAGATGAAAATGGTGAGGATGTTGAAAGTGTTGATGATAGCATTGAAATTGAAAGAGATGAAGAGGTTGATGAAGGGTATCATGAGAAAGTGCCAAGGCTATAAAGCATTAACAACACAAGTTAAAAAAAGGAGAAGATGAGGAATGCAAGCAAATTTTAAAATTGCAAAAGTAGTTAAAGAAGGTCATGGAGATAAGAAATCATGAAAGAAAGAAGATATTAGTAGTAGTTAATAAGGTTGTAGAAACCCATCGACTAGATAAATGCCAATGTGGAGGATGATGCAAACAACGGGTGGGAATTTATTGTGCCCATGCAACAACATCACAAAGGAATGTTTGTTGAGTTGGTGGCCCATGAGGATAAGGGCATTGCAATTTTAGAAGGCATTGAATTTTTAAGTTTGAGTAGAATAAATGAAGGCAGTAGCTCTTTGGATACTACATGGAGTAATCATAACATCGTGCCCAAGAAAATGACCAGGACAATCACAAGGGTAAAAATGAAGAAACAAATGTAAACCTAGTTTAAGCTTTGGAGTCGAAGGAAGAAAAGGAGGTGAGAAGTTGTCTTTGTGCATGTCGAAATGTTATATATATTCGAGACGTGGCAACATAATTTTGATCACAATCCATGGCCTCAACATAAGGTTGTGATTTCCTCTAACCTAGGGAGTTTGATGTAGGAGTAATGTTGAACCCACCATTCCTACAACATTATCACGTTGAATTGATTAGTTCCTACTTGTCTTGTGCTTAATGTGGGATTCTTCACAATTGTGATTGACTAATGTATTTGTTATTGTAATCTTTGTGTGAGTTGTTTGTTCCTATTCTTTAGGAGGTTGTTGTATATCTAGTTGGTTGCAATAGATCTTCTCCAGCTAGTCTCCTAGATTTGCATGTGGTTGAGATATTATCTCAACTAGTTTATTAGTGTGGATAAGATAATCCCTCTATCTTAAGTCAAAGCTTGATGTATAAATATGTATACTATTTCATTGTTAATAATATACTAAGAACACTTCTATATTTGAGTAAAGAAATGTCTACTCTCCGATTTCTTTCCATGGTATCAGAATAGTACTAGGCTTAAATCCCTCTTGGGAGGGCCCAAGAACATGAGAGAGTCATATGTTTTAATCCTATGTAAATATGTAGGAATATAGTAGGAGGTGAGAGTAGATTACTTTTTTTGTGAGTGATTTCAGGTGTGAGATTTTGTGTGAATAATTAAAATAAGTCTTTGTACTACCCACTTGGTGTGCTAAGTGTAGATTTGGTTCTTTGGCACGGGTTCAGTTTACTGGTTGAATCTATTGCCTCTTGCAACAACTTTACAATCGTTATGTGCACAAATCGATACTTGGAGAGCGAGGCTGATCCGTGGCTCATGAGTGTGCATCCTCCCTCCCATGATCATTGGTAAGAACCATTTTGGAGGAACTGTGGGAGGAAAGTACATGGGATTTGGATCTACTACTAGTCGACATCCGTCCATGATATCTCACTCCGGGTAATGTTCATACCATAATGAGCGTGACAAAGTTGGAGATTATTGTTTCCAGAATGATACATGATCACTATTTAAGCATAGATCTAGGAGGAATGGAATGTGGATCGAATTCAAATACCAATGTTTACTGCTATTTTGGCATATCATAATCCACAGCTTGGGAAATCTCTCCTTCTTGTTTTATGAGCTTGATCTGACCATATATCTACAAGATGATCTGTTGCAATTCCATTGGAAATTTCCTAGGTAATTGGTGCACTATTGTGTCCTCAATATGCTGCTTGTGATCGTGTTCTGTATTTGGCGTCCCGTTTCAAATTCGGTGCTATGGATGAAACCGTTGTTACTCTTGTGTCAATTTTGCTGGAGTGCACAATCATGACTTGAAATTCCAGTTGATTAGGATAAGGGGTGTTTTGGAAAGATTGGACCGGTGATCAAGAGTAATTATAACTTTTCCCCGAAGACATATGACATGTTTGCAGTTGTTGAGCATGCGATTGGAACTACGTGGAATGTCACTAGTGTTCGAAGGCCGATTTAGGAGCTTTGGTGGTATAATTATATTAATTTTTTAGATATTGTGTTAATGTATTAGATTTTATATTCTTGTGGAATAAATGACGAGGAGTCTCTAAAAATCTGATGAGAGGTCATAGTGTAAGATTGATTCAAATACATTATGTATTTAGATTTTTTTCCTAGAGAACTGACCAGCACCATGGTTGGATATCTAAGTGTCTTGGTAGATGGAAGTATGTCCATAAAATGGTTAGTTGTTCAATTTTTGTGGTGAAACTACAAACAAGTAATTGATTTCTTGGTCTGAAGCAATTGTATTCCCAAAGTTAGAAGGAATCAAGTGCATGTAAAAGCTCATAATGGATGGTTTTCTAGTTAGTTAAGTAGTTGTGTATCTCGGAAATGATCCCTCATTAGTTGTTGAGACATGCATGTGTATTGCAGTCTACTAGTGAGGTTACAAGACATGCATATAGATTGTTGTCCAGTAATTGACTTCGGGAGATCGAGGTGGAATTCAGGAACTCGGGAATTCAACTCAGGAGCTACACCTTTACGAGGGTTACGAGGTAGCTTGGTGGAGTTCATAGTATGCAAGATTTCAAAATAGTTAGAGATGCTAATGAAGACCTTAATTGACATGTACTCGTTAAGTTCCTATTGTTTAGGAGGTTGTTGTAGATCTAGTTGGTTGTGAGAAATCTTCTCCAACTTAATCTCCTAGATTTGTGTGTGGTTGAGATATTCTCTCAACTAGTTTGTTAGTGTGGCTAAGATAGCCTATCTATCTTAAGCCAAAGCTTGATGTAAAAATATGTATACTATTTCTTAAAATAAGGATGACTTGAACAACATAATAATATTATTTTTATATAACATTAAAAAATAATAAACCAACATAAATCCATTTTAAACTTGAATTTATCAAGTATCTATAGGAATTAAATTTCTTAAGGTGTAAATTTTGTGGTTTAATTTTTTGAATGTTGTCACATACATATATACATATATAGTATATAGTTATTTAATTTTAATTACATATATAGAATGTAGTTATTTAATTTTAATTTAATTATTTTTTTAGATATTATCACATACATATGTAGTATGTAGTTATTTAGTTTTAATTTTATTTTATTTGTTGTTGTCATGTAATAATGTGACATGACAACATCTCCCCATGTTGGGCTTGCACCTAACTACTCTCGATGCAATAATAAAAAATAATAATAAATACAAGTTCTAGATAGTTATTCTCTAATATTCTAGATTTTTGTAAAATAAATTATGTGTATTTATATGTCTTTCTAGAAGCAATGCAAGTATCAAAATTTACCATGAGTAACTCATTCTTGTGATTAGTTTATATATTTATTCATAAATTTATTTGCTCCCTTCACCACAAATTGGATTTATGTGCAAGGATCTCATATTAACTACATAACTAAGCTGCCAACAATAAGACTATTGAGAACATACAATGATCAAAGCTTCCATTCAAATGTCTAGCAAAGGAATCGACTTTCTAAAAAGTTATTGATTTAGATTTTACTTGTAAGATTGGTTTTTACAAGTATTCATTTGGCAATAATAATAATAATAATGAATTAATGAGGCTAAAAATTGTCTTTTAGTTTCATTTAGTTTTTCTCAACCTAAGATTAAAGATTGCCATAAATATGGTTTAGTTCAAAATAACAATTAATAAGAAAACACATATTTTTAAGAATTAATATTGGAATAAAATAGACTATTTTATTTATGTATTTGTATTCAATAGAGATTGTGTAAAAGTTATAAAATACAAAGTTACAAAAATTTATATCTACAATTTTTAAAATACTAGCATACTTCCTAAGAGTGAATGGGAATGCCGAAGTAAGTTAAGTTGAGGAAAGTTTTTATATTAATGTTGTTAATTAGAATCATAAACATATTACAATCAAAATAATCTTATTTGAAGTTGGTTCACTATTTTAATGATGACTTCTTATAAGAACTCTCAAATTGGTGAAAAGATTGTAAGTTTTCAAAGAGAGAAATAGTGTAACTCCCTCTTTGTCTCAAAGATGGATAGAATTAAAAATTTTGATTTATACATTATTTAGATTGCTATTTCGAGATTTTAGATCAATTCAAAAGCCCCTCAAACCTAAACGTGATAGAATTGAAGATTTTGATTTACACATTATAAATTACAATTTTGAATTTGTAAATCAATTCTAAAAAAACATAACCTTTATTATTTCTTTATATTTTTATATTATTAATTATTAAAAAAATGACATAAAAAAAATATTTTATTAAAAAGAATGACATGAAAAAATACTTTATTAAGAGAATATTAAATAATAATATAAAACATTTTATGAAAAAGAAAAACAAATTTTTATTTTATTTTATTTCTTTTTTTAAATTATTTAAAAGAATAATATAAATAATAAAAAACAATAACACAACCCCATTAATAAATTTAATTAATTAGAAGAATGTGAAATAATAAAAACAAATTGTGAATCATATTCAAAATTTTATATTTGAGGGAATGAAATGAATATAAAAATAATAAAATAGAGTCCCAAAATCAAAATTAAAATGTTTAAAAATAAATTGATTATTAATTTATTTTCTATATTTAATTTAAAAATTTTAAATCAAAAAATAAAATAAAAACAAAAAATAATTTCAAGTTAAATCTGGACATCTAACCTAAAGATCTAGATTAAAACATGAAAGAATAATATCATGCTTCATTGTATTTATTGACGTCCCAAATTGAATTAATAATGGAAGAATTAATTTTGATAGGATGAAGTGAGCATATTTTTTTATATTGACATCCCAAATTGAATTAATAATGGAAGAATTAATTTCGATAGGATGAAGTGAGCATATTTTTTATATCATTATTCTGTATTGATTTTTTAAAATTATGTAAACATATTTTTTATAAATTATTTTTAAAATAAAATATAAAAATAATAATTGTGAATATTTTTTTTCAAAGCTTTTAAAATTAATTTATATTAATTTCTATCTTTTCCATTGACATACATAAAAACTTTTGTCACTTACACTTATATGTATACATGGAAACTTGAATATGTTTGTGCTTAGAATTTGAACTCAAACAAAGAAAACATGTATGAATCAATAATAATTTTCCTTATTAGTAATTCACCACCTAATTTAGAAAAAAAAAAACAAAAAAAAAACAGACATCAATATGCATGAATCAATAATAATTTTCCTTATTAGTAATTCATCACTTAATTAAAAATAAATAAATAAAATAGACATCCATGTGATTTTGGACCTAAAAAAATGAAGTTGAAAGGAAACTTTATTTTTTGAATGAAGAAGGACAAAATATAATGAAGAAGTAATTCACCAC
>ML781624.1:1366121-1383526 GCA_009831015.1 Picea engelmannii | reverse complement strand
ATCAAAAAAAAAAAAAAAAAACAGACATCCATGTGACTTTGGACCTAAAAAACTGAAGTTGAAAGGAAACTTTCTTTTCTGAATGAAAAAGGATAAAATATAATGAAGAAGTAATTCACCACCTAATTAAAAAAAAACAAACAAACATCCATGTGACTTTAAACCTAAAAAACTAAAGTTGAAAGGAAACTTTATTTTCTTAATGAAGAAGGATATAATATAATGAAGAAGGACATAATATAATTTATTTGTTTTGTTTATTTATATTTTTATTTTTATTTTAACTAAATAAATTGATTAATATAACTAATAGTAGTGTGCTATAGTGTTTTACACATTTGAAACATAAAAGATGAGAGGTGACTGACTATTCTCTAGTTTTCTTAAAGCATATTTTTCATCCAAGTACTCATCTAATTAATAGTCATTAATTTGGAGTTAAATAGGGCCCCTCTCTCTTATTTATGAGTCACGAAGGTTACAAATGCCATATTAAAATAATGTTCGCGGTCAATTTTGTATTACATCATAAATAAACAGACGAAGATGTCGTTATTAATGCATCCTTGCTCTATGAAAAAACAACTTGATTGCAATTACACTCCCTGGCACACTTTAAAAATACAGAAACACCTACTCATATTGGTTACCAGGTGCTTCTTCCTATAGCTCGCTGGATTCATATATTCCTGTAGCTTATTATATAGGAGCTAACATTTTTTCATACCTTCTTGGCATTCTTCAAGATTTGGATTACTTCAAGTTTTGCATCGTTCAGATGCAACAATTCATTATAATTTTAATGCGTCACATGGGAAATATTTGATTTCCTCCCAAAGATATTGCATGCGTGGTTATTCATTTCCATTGAGTGGATTTGGCAGGAATATGTGTATTATGGCTATTAGATATATGACTATTCATCTCCAGTAATTATGTTTGGCAAGGATATGGGCATTCTGACTTTCAAATATGTTTGTAGATATTTAAAATAAATGGCATCATCAAAGAGATAAGTTTTTGTTCATCCATTCAATTTTTAATTTATTTTTGGAGAGATGATGACATGGAGAGATTGTTGGATGTATAAATCAATGACAATAGTTGGTTTCTATACCTTCACATACATGCAATGTTTAAATATTTTAAGCTTACAAATTTATGGTGGCAAGCAATATCAAATCTATGAGAGAAGATCCAATCATGTTGTTAAGTTCCAATCATAAATCTCTTGAGATAACATATGGCTTATCCACACATGATAAGCCATATATTCTTTCTTCTCGCATTAAATTGAGATTTGACTACTTCAAAGGCATCCAGGCATCCCTTAGTGACCAGTCCTAAGCGGTATTTATTTTTAGCAGCATAACCGATTTAAACTTGATCGTGTAATGAGCGGTGTTTGGATGAACCTTGGCCAACTGTAATGCACACACAAACAACCATGAGGGAACATGCAAATTGGTGAGAGTGTCCATGATTTAGATCTTATTGTTCTAATTTAAAATCAGCAGGAAAGTATAAACAATGAGAGTACATTAAATCTTACAGGTGCACTAGTTTTTAAGCGTACGTGTTGAATTCAGACATTACATGAAAAATAAATGGACAATTGTCAAAAGAAATTGGGCATGATAGATATACGGTTAAAACAATAAACTTACCTTTCCAAAAAAGAACAATGTGCAGTCCTTGTGCCTCATGGAGGTGGCTCTGAAACCCCAGATGCCCAGCTTCCGTTTGTGATCTAGACAACAATATTATTGTTACTTATCGTCTCCTATTAAGTACTCAATAGGATGCAATTCCTTGCAGAGCTGGGAAATGTTAGGACGACACAGTTTCTTGTTGTGGTCGCGAGAGTGAAATATCGTCCATGGGATAAAGATGAAGAACTTGTGAATTGAGTGATGCCTTCGTGCATCATGGTATAAGATTTTCGTCGCTCTGAAAACAACAATGAAGTGAAATATGTGCACCTTGCAGGTAATAATATTGTAAAATATGTTGCAAATATTGGAAGATTTTTTGTTGTAAATAATAATAACGAGGACTTGGATTCCTACTTGTTTGTCTGACTGCCTTTGTCGGTGTTAGTGGCACTGTCCTCCATGGTATGCCTTGTCCATATAGAGATAGAGGTTTGATTTTGGCTGAGGGTGGACATGGTGAAGTGTAATTAAAAGGGAGCAGTGTATTTCCAAAGGTGGAGACCGCCACGAGGCCCCTTGTTAGGATTGCAGATGAATGAAGTTTTTGGTGGTGAATGATGATCCTATGTCTTTCAAGGGTGTTCAAAAGAATTCTCCGTAAATGAGATTACAACTATCTGTCTGTTCAGTAATGATGCTCAAAATAATGCTCCCGCAATGTAGGACTTCGACCTCTTGAACCAGAACGAGATCAATAGGATCCTCTTGAACCAGAACAAGTAGTCTCTTATCCATGACTCAAAACCAACGCAACTACTCACAGGTACTTAGGGGTTTTGGAGCTATCAACGAGGAGGAGCAGAAGCACTATCCCAATATTGGGAGGAGGAGGAGCACGATCCCAATATTGGGTAAAACATATTATTGAAGTATTGCGACTATTCAGACGGTGTAGAAAGCGATGCTTCAGTGATAATGAAGAGGTCGTGAGATAGGAGAAATAAGCATGTCAGACTGGAAGAGTTAATCAGTGATAATGAAGAGGTGGTGAGATCAGAGAACTAAGCATGGCATACTGGCAGAGTTAATAGTTAATATGTCATACTGTTAGAGTTAATATGTTAGACTGTTACTTTTAGACTGATTTAAAGAAACAAGTTAGAGAGTGATGAGATTTGATAACTAAGCATGTTAGAGTTAATATGTGTTGTAATCATCAAAGAAATGACAGATGGATTGATAAGGTGTCTTTTTTAGCTTACAACTGGAGTGATAAGGTGGTTTTCTCCGTTGAGGGAAAAACTTGTCTCTATATAGGCCTCACAAAAAGCAAGGTGGTTTGGTAGCAAAGTGGTTTGGTTGACAGGTTTTTCCCTGTTGATAGGTTTTTCTTCACTACCATCTTAATTGAAGAAACTAACAAGGGAAAGAAAGTGGAGGAAGGGAGTGATATCAAGGAGGGGGCCAAGATCACCATTGAAGTGAGAGCACTTCAAGAACTTGCACACATCATCATTTCTAGTTTATATTTTCATTATTCATAAAAAATATTTGAATTTCATTAATTGTTGACTTCTATATTAATGAGTAAGAAAGAATGCTATTTAAAATTACTAAAATAATTAATGTATATCTTGACGTATATCACATTATATTTAGGAATTATACAATTGAAATATACATCATCACATCTAAGCAATAGTAAATTAATTAATAAACATATATCATTAGATATACCCATCAACAATTATACCTTAAAATATCCCCTTAGAGCTAAGTATAGTAACTCGATTATCCCCTTAGAGCTCACTAACCAAAATGGTTGGGAAGTAGGTCTATTTGTTCGTTGTGATTAAGCTAGAAGGATAGGCATCCCCTCGTGATGAGGCTGGAATGGTAGGCATCCACTTGGTGTGGAACCACCACCGTCCCCTCTCCAAATGTTTTGACCCTTGTTAAGTCATAAGTTACCTAATTAATACTAAGTGACTCAAGCTATAAATCCTTTTATAGTTTAAAAAAAACAATTAAACCTAGAAATATCAATTTAATACACTATAATATTAAATATAATATAATACTTACTAATTTAATACAATACAAAATTAAATATAATTTAATATAATATAATACTTACTAATTTGATACAATATAATACTTACTAATTTAATACAATATAAAATTAAATATCATTTACTATTATATATACTTCTATTATATTTGGAGCTTAAAACATCATTTAATACAAAATAATACTTATTATTTGTAGGTTGTCAACATAAGCATGTACTAATGGAATTTGAAAATAAATCTACTTTCAGATTTGATGATCTAATGGAACATATTACACATTTTAAATAATGCCTTACACCTTTTAAATAGTTTATTAAAAATAAATGAAAAATATTTAAGAATATAAAATTATTCTTAATTATAATAAACCTTTTTTTTATATTTTAACATAAAATATATGTTTCAACACTAGTTAAAGTAAAAAAAAAAAATTGGAGTTAAAAAAAAAAAAAGAGTTGAGTAGTTGATGTGAACTATAAGTTGAAAAATGATTTTTTTTTTTTAATTTCATTTTAGGCATTCTTGAGAAAATATGTCACTATCTCAAACCTAAAATTCTACCTACTCAAATGGCACTAACAGATTTGAGAATTGACCGATCGCGGCTACAGATTTTTGAATTGAGCGATTGAAGATGATCGGATGTGTGTTTTAGTTAATGTGCAAAGAACGCCATTGAACACTTTGTCGTATCTTTTGGAATATCATATAATATGCACCCAGTTTTAAATGTGTTGATCTTGATAAGGTGTCTTTTCCGGTTTACAGCTGCCGTGATAAGGTGGTTTTCTCGGTTGAGGGAAAAACCTGTCTCTATATATGCCTCACAAAAAGCAAGGTGGTTTGGTAGCAAAGTGGTTCAGTTGACAGGTTTTGCCCTGTTGAGAGGTTTTGGACAAAACCTATCCCTATATATGCCTTCGACATAAAAATTTAATATTGAAATACAATAAAATAAAGTAGAATATTTTTGTTTGTCAATCTTAAAACTTGATGAAATATATAAAATTAGCTTAAACTCATTTTAACCTCAGATTTTTCAAATTTCTAGAGGGATTAAATCTTTCCTCAAATTTTTCACTTTTAAAGAGGCTTGCACCTTGAAAGATTTGATTCTCTTAACTTAATAGATCTAGAGTTAAAATAAATCTAAACTAGTTACAAATCATTTAACACATTTATTTTAATGCTTTTTTTATATAGAGATTTTTTTAATCATTTAACGCACATTTATTTTAATGTTTTTTTATATAGAGATTTATTTAATAATAATTTATTTATTTTATGATTTGTGAAAATTGAGAGATCGTTGGTGGATAGMTTTCCTTCACCTATCCYAGTTTCTTTGYTTTCCATTGTCAATKATTGGATTGTTACATTTAAGAAAACATGAAATAAATGGCTCTCACCAAACTTTGTAAACATATTTTTTGTTGAATGATTTTGTTAATGGCAGAGGAAGAAATATCTAACCCCATACTTACTACCCCTTATTAGTCATATATATATATAACCCTATACTTACTTCCCTTTTCTATAAATATTAAAAGATATTAAAAAAAACTTTGAATGTTTATTGTGTGAAACGGTTGAGAATTTCCATTTCTCATACTCTTGTATTAAATCTATGGTTTCTCATGGCATATCATAACAGAGTTAAGCATGATWTGATGTATTATATGTTGGAAATTGGTGACAACARATTCCTTCAAGAATGGATTTGGATCCTATTATTCAGCGTTGGTTGCAACTAGATAGACCAAGTTAGAATATAGATAGGAGTGCATTTAATAATCGGTTTCTTGTGTAACTGTGTGCTATAAATTCATGTATGCCCATAGAGGCATTGGTGAGTGAGCATGAGGATTGTAATCTCCATGTTATGAACAATAAGATAACATCGATACCTGATTGGTGGACGTAACCTAAAGTTGGGTGAACCACGTAAATCACTGAGTTTTATTTTTCCATTTGATATTTTGATATGTGTGTTTGTTGTGTATTATTTAAAGAATGTGTATGTCGAATTAACAAATGGTATCAGAGCTCGGGGAGAGAGATTTGTCTTGTGGATGAATTTTTTGTATCAGATCCAGTCAGAGGCCACATAAAACATAGTAGCACCCAGGGAATTCGAGGCGTGTTGATTTGGAGGAGAGCTGATGTACTGCCATTCATTTTGTATGTAGGGAGGCCTCTTTTCACATTAGCACTGGTCCGCCAGTGTGTGGGGAGCGTTGTTTTTTTTATTCGTGTTGGAATCTACTCGTTAAGGGCGCACTGATTCTCTTCTCCACTTATCGTGTTTTTGAAATTAGAAATCGACGTTGGCCTCGAATATTAAAGGGTGCGTTGACCTTGAATATTAAAGGGTGTGTTGGCCTTGAATATTAAAGGGTGCGCTGGCCTCTCCGATTCTCTTGTGGGATCAGGTTCGATCAGGTGCCTCCCTCCATGTCGACTTTGATTGAAGGATATGATAAATCATTTCAATCATCGTTGATTTCTTCTTGGCATTCACAAGACTAGAAAGGGCTCTTATTGCTGTGATTATGATCACAATCGACATTACTTTGCATGAGGATTGTCCAACGATGTGAATGAGCGGATTAACAAGAGTGGAGAAAATATAGGCTGAGAAGCAACAGAGTGACTAAAATGGTGAAAACTCAGAGTGCTAAATTTGAAATTGAGATTTTCAATGGCAAGAACAATTTTGAGATCTGGAAGGTGTTAGAAAAATAGGACCGTGGAGAAATAAAATAAAACAAATGCAGAAACAAAACACAGAAGATACACAATACAATAGAGACACAGATTTGCGTGGTTCACCCAGTGTGGGCTACATCCACCAGAGAAATTGTCAGGTCCTTCCTTTACTAGTATCCAACATATGAAGGGATATAACCTACAACAAACCCGCTGTAACTTCCTCTTCTTTCTCTCACAGTCTCCTATCTCAGAATACAATATTCGCCATCAACCATAGCCGCAATACATTTCCCTCATAAAAGAGGGTTTCCTTCTAGGGCAAAAAACCCTAACATAATCTCTATCGTTAGATCTGCGACCTTATAATGAATTGTCCAGATTTACAATGAAATTACAATATACATTTACAAGGCAATATATCATTTACTATTATATAATACTTATATTATATAATACTTACTATTTGCAGCTTAAAACATCATTTAATACAAAATAATACTTATTATTTGCAGGTTGTCAACATAAGACAACTCAATACCATTGATGTTATAGCATGTACTAATGGAATTTGAAAATAAATCTACTTTCAGATTTGATGATCTAATGGAACTTATTACACATTTTAAATAATGCCTTACACCTTTTAAATAGTTTATTAAAAATAAATGAAAAATATTTAAGAATATAAAATTATTCTTAATTAAAATAAACTTTTTTTTTTTTATATTTTAACATAAAATATATGTTTCAACACTAGTTAAAGTAAAAAGACCAAATTGGAGTTAAAAAAAAAAAAAAAAAAAGTTGAGTAGTTGATGTGAACTATAAGTTGAAAAATGTTTTTTTTTTTTTTAATTTCATTTAAGGCATTCTTGAGAAAATATTTCACTATCTCAAACCTAAAATTCCACGTACTCAAATGGCACTAACAGATTTGAGAATTAACAGATCGCGGCTACAAATTTTTGAATTGACCTATTGAAGATGACCAGATGTGTGTTTTAGTTAATGTGCAAAGAATGCCATTGAACACTTTGTCGTATCTTTTGGAATATCATATAATATGTACCCAGTTTTAAATGCGTTGATCTCGATAAGGTGTCTTTTTCGGTTTATAGCTGGAGTGATAAGGTGGTTTTCTCGGTTGAGGGAAAAACCTGTCTCTATATATGCCTCACAAAAAGCAAGTTGGTTTGGTAGCAAAGTGGTTCAGTTGACTGGTTTTGCCTTGTTGAGAGGTTTTGTACAAAACCTATCCCTATATATGCCTTCGACATAAAAATTTAATATTAAAATACAATAAAATAAAGTAGAATATTTTTGTTTGTCAATCTTAAAACTTGATGAAATATATAAAATTAGCTTAAACTCATTTTAACCTCAAATTTTTCAAATTTCTAGAGGGATCAAAATCTTTCCTCAAATTTTGCACTTTTAAAGAGGCTTGCACCTTGAAAGATTTGATTCTCTTAACTTAATAGATCTAGAGTTAAAATAAATCTAAACTAGTTACAAATCATTTAATACATATTTATTTTAATGCTTTTTTTATATAGAGATTTTTTTAATCATTTAACGCACATTTATTTTAATGTTTTTTTATATAGATATTTATTTAATAATAATTTATTTATTTTATGATTTGTGAAAATTGAGAGATCGTTGGTGGATAGATTTCCTTCACCTATCCCAGTTTCTTTGTTTTCCATTGCCAATTATTGGATTGTTACATTTAAGAAAACATGAAATAAATGACTCTCACCAAACTTTGTAAACATATTTTTTGTTGAATGATTTTGTTAATGACAGAGGAGGAAATATCTAACCCTGTACATACTACCCCTTACTAGTCATATATATATAACCCCATACTTACTTCCCTTTTCTATAAATATTAAAAGATATTAAAAAAAACTTTGAATGTTTATTGTGTGAAACGGTTGAGAATTTCCATTTCTCATACTCTTGTATTAAATCTATGGTTTTTCATGGCATATCATAATAGAGTTAAGCATGATTTGATGTATTATATGTTGGAAATTGGTGACAACAGATTCCTTCAAGAATGGATTTGGATGGACTATTATTAAACGTTGGTTGCAACTAGATAGACCAAGTTAGAATATAGATAGGAGTGCATTTAATAATCGGTTTCTTGTGTAACTGTGTGCTATAAATTCACGTAAGCCCATAGAGGCATTGGTGAGTGAGCATGAGGATTGTAATCTCCATGTTAAGAACAATAACATAACATCGATACCTTCTTAGTGGACGTAGCCTGAAGTTGGGCGAACCACGTAAATCACTGTGTTTTATTTCTCTGTTTTATTTCTCCATTTGATATTTTGATATGTTTGTTTGCTGCGTATTAGTTAAAGAATGTGTCTGTCGAATTAACAAATGGTATCAGAGCTCGGGGAGAGAGATTTGTCTTGTGGATGAATGTTTTGTTTCATATCTAGTCAGAGGCCACAGAAAACGTAGTAGCACCCAGGGAATCCGAGGCGTGTTGAATTGGAGGAGAGTTGATGTAGTGCCATTCTTTTTGTACGTATGGAGGCCTCTTTTCACATCAGCACTGGTCCGCCAGTGTGTGGGGAGCGTTGTTTTCTTATTCGAGTTGGAATCTACTCGTTAAGGGCGCGCTGATTCTCTTCTCCACTTATCGTGTTTTTGAAATTAGAAATCAACGTTAGCATCGAATATTAAAGGGTGCGTTGGCCTCAAATATTAAAGGGTGTGCTGGCCTTGAATATTAAAGGGTACGCTGGCCTCTCCGATTCTCTTGTGGGATCAGGTTCGATCAGGTGCCTCCCTCCATATCGACTTTGACTGAAGAATATGATAAATCATTTCAATGATCATTGATTTCTTCTTGGCATTCGCAAGACTATAAAGGGCTCGTATTGCTATGATTATGATCACAATCGACACTACTTTGCATGAGGACTGTCCAAGGATGTGAAGGAGCGGATTAACAAGAGTGGAGAAAATATAGGCCGAGAAGCAACAGAGCGATTAAAATGGCGAAAAATCAGGGCGCTAAATTTGAAATTGAGAAATTCAATGGCAAGAACAAATTTTAGATATGGAAGGTGTTAGAAAAACAGGACCGTGGAGCAATAAAATAGAACAAATGCAGAAACAAAACACAGAAGATACACAATACAATAGAGACACAGATTTATGTGGTTCACCCAGTGTGGACTACGTCAACCAGAGAAATTGCCAGGTCCTTGCTTTATTATTATCCAGCATATGAAGGGATACAACCTATCGCCATCAACCATAGCCGCAATACATTTCCCTCATAAAAGAGGGTTTCCTTCTAGGGAGAAAAACCCTAACATAATCTCTATCATTAGATCTGTGACCTTATAATGAATGGTCCAGATTTACAATGAAATTACAATATACATTTACAAGGCAATATATCATTTACTATTATATAATACTTACTATTTGCAGCTTAAAACATCATTTAATACAAAATAATACTTATTATATGAGGTTGTCAACATAAGACAACTCAATACCATTGAAGTTATAGCATGTACTAATGGAATTTGAAAATAAATCTACTTTTAGATTTGATGATCTAATGGAACATATTACACATTTTAAATAATGCCTTACACCTTTTAAATAGTTTATTAAAAATAAATGAAAAATATTTAAGAATATAAAATTATTCTTAATTATGATAAACTTTTTTTATATATTTTAACATAAAATATATGTTTCAACACTAGTTAAAGTAAAAAAAAAAAATCGAGTTAAAAAAAAAAAGAGTTGAGTAGTTGATGTGAACTATAAGTTGAAAAATGTTTTTTTTTTTTAATTTCATTTTAGGCGTTCTTGAGAAAATATGTCACCATCGCAAACCTAAAATTCCACCTACTCAAATGGCACTAACAGATTTGAGAATTGACCGATCACGGCTACAGATTTTTGAATTGACTGATTGAAGATGACCGAATGTGTGTTTTAGTCAATGTGCAAAGAATGTCATTGAACACTTTGTCGTATCTTTTGGAATATCATATAATATGTACCCAGTTTTAAATGCGTTGATCTCGATGAGGTGTCTTTTCCGGTTTACAGCTAGAGTGATAAGGTGGTTTTCTCGGTTGAGGGAAAAACCTGTCTCTATATATGCATCACAAAAAGCAAGGTGGTTTGGTAGCAAAGTGGTTCAGTTGACAGGTTTTGCCCTGTTCAGAGGTTTTCGACAAAACCTATCCCTATATATGCCTTTGACAAAAAAATTTAATATTAAAATACAATAAAATAAAGTAGAATATTTTTGTTTGTCAATCTTAAAACTTGATGAAATATATAAAATTAGCTTAAACTCATTTTAACCTCAGATTTTTCAAATTTTTAGAGGGATCAAATCTTTCCTCAAATTTTGCACTTTTAAAGAGGCTTGCACCTTGAAAGATTTGATTCTCTTAACTTAATAGATCTGGAGTTAAAATAAATCTAAACTAGTTACAAATCATTTAATACATATTTATTTTAATGCTTTTTTTATATAGAGATTTTTTTAATCATTTAACGCACATTTATTTTAATGTTTTTTTATATAGAGATTTATTTAATAATAATTTATTTATTTTATGATTTGTGAAAATTGAGAGATCGTTGGTGGATAGATTTCCTTCACCTATCCCAGTTTCTTTGTTTTCCATTGTCAATGATTGGATTGTTACATTTAAGAAAACATGAAATAAATGGCTCTCACCAAACTTTGTAAACATATTTTTTGTTGAATGATTTTGTTAATGACAGAGGAGGAAATATCTAACCCCGTACATACTACCCCTTATTAGTCATATATATAACCCCATACTTCTCTTTTCTATAAATATTAAAAGATTTTAAAAAAAACTTTGAATGTTTATTGTGTGAAACGGTTGAGAATTTCCATTTCTCATACTCTTGTATTAAATCTATGGTTTCTCATGGCATATCATAATAGAGTTAAGCATGATTTGATGTATTATATGTTGGAAATTGGTGACAATAGATTCCTTGAAGAATGGATTTTGATCCTATTATTCAGCGTTGGTTGCAACTAGATAGACCAAGTTAGAATATAGATAGGAGTTCATTTAATAATCGGTTTCTTGTGTGTGCTATAAATTCATGTATGCCCATAGAGGCATTGGTGAGTGAGCATGAGGATTGTAATCTCCATGTTATGAACAATAAGATAACATCGAAACCTGCTTGGTGGATGTAGCCTGAAGTTGGGCGAACCACGTAAATCACTGTGTTTTATTTTTCCATTTGATATTTTGATATGTGTGTTTGTTGCGTATTAGTTAAAGAATGTGTCTGTCGAATTAACAAATGGTATCAGAGCTCAGGGAGAGAGATTTGTCTTGTGCATGAATGTTTTGTATTAGATCCAGTCAAAGGCCACAGAAAATGTAGTAGCACCCAGGGAATCTGAGGCGTGTTGATTTGGAGGAGAGTTGATGTAGTGCCATTATTTTTGTACGTAGGGAGGCCTCTTTTCACATCAGCACTGGTCCGCTAGTGTGTGGGGAGTGTTGTTTTCTGATCCGCGTTGGAATTTACTCGTTAAGGGTGCGCTGATTCTCTTCTCTATTTATCGTGTTTTTGAACTTAGAAATTGACGTTGGCCTTGAATATTAAAGGGTGCACTGGCCTCGAATATTAAAGGGTTTGTTGGCCTTGAATATTAAAGGGTAAGCTGGCCTCTTCGATTCTCTTGTGGGATCAGGTTCGATCAGGTGCCTCCCTCCATATCGACTTTGACTGAAGGATATGATAAATCATTTCAATGATCGTTGATTTCTTCTTGGCATTCGCAAGACTAGAAAGGGCTCTTATTGCTATGATTATGATCACAATCGACATTACTTTGCATGCGGATTGTCCAACGATGTGAATGAGCGGATTAACAAGAGTGGAGAAAATATAGGCTGAGAAGCAACATAGTGATTAAAATGGTGAAAACTCAGAGTGCTAAATTTGAAATTAAGAAATTCAATGGCAAGAACAATTTTGAGATCTGGAAGGTGTTAGAAAAATAAGACCGTGGAGCAATAAAATAAAACAAATGCGGAAACAAAACACATAAGATACACAATACAATAGAGACACAGATTTACGTGGTTCACTCAGTGTGGGCTACATCCACCAGAGAAATTGCCAGGTCCTTCCTTTACTATTATCCATCATATGAAGGGATACAACCTACAACAAACCCGCTGTAACTTTCTCTTCTTTCTCTCACAGTCTCCTATCTCAGAATACAATATTCGCCATCAACCATAGCTGCAATACATTTCCCTCATAAAAGAGGGTTGTCTTCTAGGGAAAAAAACCCTATCATAATCTCTATCATTAGATCTGCGACCTTATAATGAATGGTCCAGATTTTTAATGAAATTACAATATACATTTACAAGGAATTATATCATTTACTATTATATAATACTTACTATTTGTAGCTTAAAACATCATTTAATACAAAATAATACTTATTATTTGAGGTTGTCAACATAAGACAACTCAATACCATTGACGTTATAACATGTACTAATGGAATTTGAAAATAAATCTACTTTCACATTTGATGATCTAATGGAACATATTACACATTTTAAATAATGCCTTACACCTTTTAAATAGTTTATTAAAAATAAATGAAAAATATTTAAGAATATAAAATTATTCTTAATTATAATAAACTTTTTTTTTATATTTTAACATAAAATATATGTTTCAACACTAGTTAAAGTAAAAAAAAAAAAATTGGAGTTATAAAAAAAAAAAGAGTTGAGTAGTTGATGTGAACTATAAGTTGAAAAATGATTTTTTTTTTTAATTTCATTTTAGGCATTCTTGAGAAAATATTTCACCATCTCAAACCTAAAATTCCACCTACTCAAATGGCACTAACAGATTTGAGAATTGACCAATCGCGGCTACAGATTTTTGAATTGAGGGATTGAAGATGATCGGATGTGTGTTTTAGTTAATGTGCAAAGAACGCCATTGAACACTTTGTCGTATCTTTTGGAATATCATATAATATGTACCCAGTTTTAAATGCGTTGATCTCGATGAGGTGTCTTTTCCGATTTACAGCTGGAGTGATAAGGTGGTTTTCTCGGTTGAGGGAAAAACCTGTCTCTATATATGCATCACAAAAAGCAAGGTGGTTTGGTAGCAAAGTGGTTCAGTTGACAGGTTTTGCCCTGTTCAGAGGTTTTTGACAAAACCTATCCCTATATATGCCTTCGACAAAAAAATTTAATATTAAAATACAATAAAATAAAGTAGAATATTTTTGTTTGTCAATCTTAAAACTTGATGAAATATATAAAATTAGCTTAACCTCATTTTAACGTCAGATTTTTCAAATTTCTAGAGGGATCAAATATTTCCTCAAATTTTGCACTTTTAAAGAGGCTCGCACCTTGAAAGATTTGATTCTCTTAACTTAATAGATCTGGAGTTAAAATAAATCTAAACTAGTTACAAATCATTTAATACATATTTATTTTAATGCTTTTTTTATATAGAGATTTTTTTAATCATTTAACGCACATTTATTTTAATATTTTTTTATATAGAGATTTATTTAATAATAATTTATTTATTTTATGATTTGTGAAAATTGAGAGATCGTTGGTGGATAGATTTCCTTCACCTATCCCAGTTTCTTTGTTTTCCATTGTCAATGATTGGATTGTTACATTTAAGAAAACATGAAATAAATGGCTCTCACCAAACTTTGTAAACATATTTTTTGTTGAATGATTTTGTTAATGACAGAGGAGGAAATATCTAACCCCGTACATACTACCCCTTATTAGTCATATATATAACCCCATACTTACTTCCCTTTTCTATAAATATTAAAAGATATTAAAAAAAACTTTGAATGTTTATTGTGTGAAACGGTTGAGAATTTCCATTTCTCGTACTCTTGTATTAAATATATGGTTTCTCATGGCATATCATAATAGAGTTAAGCATGATTTGATGTATTATATGTTGGAAATTGGTGACAATATATTCCTTGAAGAATGGATTTGGATCCTATTATTCAGCGTTGGTTGCAACTAGATAGACCAAGTTAGAATATAGATATGAGTCCATTTAATAATCGGTTTCTTGTGTAACTGTGTGCTATAAATTCATGTATGCCCATAGAGGCATTGGTGAGTGAGCATGAGGATTGTAATCTCCATGTTATGAACAATAAGATAACATCGATACCTGCTTGGTGGATGTAGCCTGAAGTTGGGTGAACCACGTAAATCACTGTGTTTTATTTTTCCATTTGATATTTTGATATGTGTGTTTGTTGTGTATTAGTTAAAGAATGTGTCTATCGAATTAACAAATGGTATTAGAGCTCAAGGAGAGAGATTTGTCTTGTGCATGAATGTTTTGTATTAGATCCATTCAGAGGGCACAGAAAACTGACGCAACCGACCCCACTCCTCGCAAGACGATCGCTTCACCAGGACCTTCTTTGCTCTTGGCCCGAAGAGTATCAAGACTCTCCTATTTCCCTATCGGGAAATCTGCACCCATAGTTCACTTCGCGCAATCCCCCTTCTTTGATCTATTGGAGGATCGGAACTTCGTTGCTTCGCAAGTTCTCTATCTATCCTTTGGGCTCTCGGACCCCTGAGACCCGATGCGTCAATCAACGCTGACTTCTCTCTTCGCTATCGGAGCTTCGCTTTATCGTACCTTCGATGATTGTGGCACTAAACACTCAGAGTTCAAACTCCCGATACCCGATGTGCCGAGACGCCGACAAATTGCGATCTCGCTCCCTCGGAACCTCACTACTCGCGCGGCCAAGTGATTCCTGCCTCGACTCTCGATGCCCGAGACGCCGATATCCCGCATCACCTGTCACTTCACCTCGCTGTGGCCCACACTATCCACGCAATCATCAGAATATCGCTTCTCGCCCTCTCACAACTTTCATGGCCAAGCCTTCCGCCCCTTTCTCGCGAACTCCCGACATGCCGATTCACGAGTCGAGCTATACTCCTCATGATCTCCGATTCGATGATCCTGCCCTCCTGAGCTTCGAATTTTCTTCACACTTGCATGATGGCTTCCTTGCACCTCTGCAAGATCCTATGCCTCGGATTTCTATGACTTCTCCTTGGAGAATTTCGACGGTCCGTTCAAATTTGCAAATTGAAACAAGCACTTATTCCACGAAGCCCTGTCCAACTGCATGCAAGTTTCCAGTACTTGCTCGAACACTTCCAGCACAACCTCTCTATGCATCCCTTTGAAAAATTTAAAGGCTTATCTCTCCTGATCTTTTCAACTTCAAATCCATCAGAAAAGAAACTCTTGCACGCACCCTTTGCGGAAAATCTTCAATCACAACCAAGTGATGAAGTCTTTGATTCTGCGCACTCCTGCAGCAGAAATCCTTCAACTCTTTGCTCAGAATCGAAATTTTGAGTCTTCGTCTAGCCTGCACACGCCTTGCACGGCTTCGGTGCCAAATCTACACTCTTGAAGAGAAGAGAACAAAAGCTATCTCTAAGTAAACCCTGCAGTCACGCACTCCTTGCGGACAAATTCAACTGCACTCCTTGTAGGAATCTTCTGGTTTACTTAGAGAAACAATTGAAACTCATTCTATCTCTCCTTCAGACTTCAATTCAACCATGAAATCACATACATAGCATATAAAAGCAAATGCATGACAGAAAGAAAACATCTATAAGCAAAACATCAATACACAGAGAAATAACACATAACCATGGATTTTAATCAAATCTTTCTTCTATTAATTTAATCTGTACATGGGTGTTCTTCATACAATTCTCTGCTTGCTCTCCTGCTCTCCAGTTCAATAATGTTACAATGTACAAAGAGGGTTTCTATATTCGTTCTCCCTCTCGAATTCTAAAGCTATCAAATCTACAATTAAATTCCTATCTACTAGCATTAACTAAAATAAATGTCATCTATCTACCTAAGGACGTGAGCTTAAAGGCTCAAGGTCCATTACAATATACAAAGTGCGCTTCATTAAATCCACACATTAATGTTTGGCGCAACAATATCAAGGTGTTTCAAAATTTGTAATGGCCCTGTCCAGCTGTCTTCCGCTCCACGCTGGCTCGCTTGATGAGTGAGCGATGCTCCTACATCAAAACTGTAGTAGCACCCAGGGAATCCGAGGCGTGTTGATTTGGAGGAGAGCTGATATAGTGCCATTATTTTTGTACGTAGGGAGGCCTCTTTTCACATCAGCACTGGTCTGCTAGTGTGTGGGGAGCGTTGTTTTCTAATTCACGTTGGAATCTACTCGTTAAGGGTGCATTGATTCTCTTCTCTATTTATCATTTTTTTGAACTTAGAAATCGACGTTGGCCTCGAATATTAAAGGGTGCACTGGCCTCGAATATTAAAGGGTGTTACACATCAAAATTACTCACTTTGATAGTGTCGCAAGTGTCGTCATTACAAAGGTTGCAAGTGTCGCATTTTGCTCACAAGGTCGCAAGTGTTGTATGTTGCTCACAAGTGTCGCAAGAAAGCATGTTGCCATGATGCCTATGTCGTGCCCATAACGACATGAGAAGGACACTTGAAACACCTCAAACATCTGATTTGGAAGAAGAGAAATGAGTCAACAAGCTTGCAAAACTTTTTCCATATGAAAGCATCTCAAAAACTGAGTTTTGGAGAGGAGCGCTCCCCCTTACACTATCTCGGAGCGCCGACGCTCCCCCATACACTCCCAGGCCCTTTTGAGGGAGCGTTATAGATTTTGAGGGCGTTGGCACACCCTAAAGCCTACCAGGGAGCGCTACAACGCTCTGATAGCCCTTTTGAGGGAGCGCTACCTATTCTGGGCGGTTGTTAAACTGTTGAGATGAATGGGGGAAGCATCTTTTCATTCTTGGAAGGCAGTTGGATTCGAATCCC
>ML781624.1:1307986-1353808 GCA_009831015.1 Picea engelmannii | reverse complement strand
AACACTAGTTAAAGTAAAAAAAAAAAAAATGGAGTTAAAAAAAAAATAAAGTTGAGTAGTTGATTTGAACTATATGTTGAAAAATGATTTTTTTTTTTTTTTTAATTTCATTTTAGGTATTCTTGAGAAAATATGTCACTATCTCAAACCTAAAATTCCACCTACTCAAATGGCACTAACAGATTTGAGAATTGACCGATCGTGGCTATAGATTTTTGAATTGAGCGATTGAAGATGACCGGATGTGTGTTTTAGTTAATGTGCAAAGAACGCCATTGAACACTTTGTCATATCTTTTGGAATATCATATAATATGTACCCAGTTTTAAATGCGTTGATCTCGATAAGGTGTCTTTTCCGGTTTATAGCTGGAGTGATAAGGTGGTTTTCTCAGTTGAGGGAAAAACCTGTCTCTATATATGCCTCACAAAAAGCAAGGTGGTTTGGTAGAAAAGTGGTTCAACTGACAGGTTTTGCCCTGTTGAGAGGTTTTGGACAAAACCTATCCCTATATATGCCTTCGACAAAAAAATTTAATATTAAAATACAATAAAATAAAGTAGAATATTTTTGTTTGTCAATCTTAAAACTTGATGAAATATATAAAATTAGCTTAAACTCATTTTAACCTCAGATTTTTTCAATTTCTACAGGGATCAAATCTTTCCTCAAATTTTGCACTTTTAAAGAGGCTTGCACCTTGAAAGATTTGATTCTCTTAACTTAATAGATCTGGAGTTAAAATAAATCTAAACTAGTTACAAATCATTTAACACATATTTATTTTAATGCTTTTTTTATATAGAGATTTTTTTAATCATTTAACGCACATTTATTTTAATGTTTTTTTATATAGAGATTTATTTAATAACAATTTATTTATTTTATGATTTGCGAAAATTGAGAGATCGTAGGTGGATAGCTTTCCTTCACCTATCCCAGTTTCTTTGTTTTCCATTGTCAATTATAGGATTGTGACATTTAAGAAAACATGAAATAAATGACTCTCACCAAACTTTGTAAACATATTTTTTGTTGAATGATTTTGTTAATGGCAGAGGAGGAAATATCTAACCCCGTACTTAATACCCCTTATTACTCGTATATATATAACCCCATACTTACTTCCCTTTTCTATAAATATTAAAAGATATTAAAAAAAAAATTGAATGTTTATTGTGTGAAACAGTTGAGAATTTCCATTTCTCATACTCTTGTATTAAATCTATTGTTTCTCATGGCATATCATAACAGAGTTAAGCATGATTTGTTGTATTATATGTTGGAAATTGGTGACAACAGATTCCTTCAAGAATGGATTTGGATCCTATTATTCAACATTGGTTGCAACTAGATAGACCAAGTTAGAATATAGATAGGAGTGCATTTAATAATCGGTTTCTTGTGTAACTGTGAGCTATAAATTCATGTATGCCCATAGAGGCATTAGTGAGTGAGCATGAGGATTAAAATCTCCATGTTATGAACAATAAGATAACATCGATACCTGCTTGGTGGACGTAGCCTGAAGTTGGGTGAACCACGTAAATCACTGTGTTTTATTTTTCCATTTGATATTTTGATATGTGTGTTTGTTGCGTATTAGTTAAAGAATGTGTCTGTCGAATTAACAAATGGTATCAGAGCTCGAGGAGAGAGATTTTTCTTTTGGATGAATGTTTTGTATCAGATCCAGTCATAGGCCACAGAAAACGTAGTAGCACCCAGGGAATCCGAGGCGTGTTGATTTGGAGGAGAGTTGATGTAGTGCCATTATTTTTGTATGTAGGGAGGCTTCTTTTCACATCAACACTGGTCCGCCAGTGTGTGGGGAGCATTTTTTTCTAATTCGCGTTGGAATCTACTCGTTAAGGGCGCGCTGATTCTCTTCTCCACTTATCGTGTTTTTGAAATTAGAAATCGGTGTTTGCCTCGAATATTAAAGGGTGCACTGGCCTCGAATATTAAAGGGTGTGCTGGCCTTGAATATTAAAGGGTACGCTGGCATCTCCGATTCTCTTGTGGGATCAGGTTCGATCAGGTGCCTCCCTCCATATCGACTTTGACTAAAGGATATGATAAATCATTTCGATGATCATTGATTTCTTCTTGGCATTCGCAAGACTAGAAAGGGCTCTTATTGCTGTGATTATGATCACAATCGACATTACTTTGCATGAGGACTGTCCAAGGATGTGAATGACCAGATTAACAAGAGTGGAGAAAATATAGGCCAAGAACCAACAGGGCGACTAAAATGGCGAAAACTCAGAGTGCTAAATTTGAAATTGAGAAATTCAATGGAAAGGACAATTTTGAGATCTGGAAGGTGTTAGAAAAACAGGACCGTGGAGAAATAAAATCAAACAAATGCGGAAACAAAACACAGAAGATACATAATACAATAGAGACACAGATTTACGTGGTTCACCTAGTGTGGGCTACGTCCACCAGAGAAATTGTCAGGTCCTTCCTTTATTATTATCCATCATATGAAGGGATACAAACTACAACAAACCCATTGTAACTTCCTCTTCTTTCTCTCACAGTCTCCTATCTCAGAATTAAATATTCGCCATCAACCATAGCTGCAATACATTTCCCTCATAAAAGAGGGTTGTCGTCTAGGGTACAAAACCCTAACATAATATCTATCGTTAGATCTTCGACCTTATAATGAACGGTCTACATTTACAATGAAATTACAATATACATTTACAAGGCAATATATCGTTTACTATTATATAATACTTCCTATTTGCAGCTTAAAACATCTTTTAATACAAAATAATACTTATTATTTGCAGGTTGTCAACATAAGACAACTCAATACCATTGATGTTATAGCATGTACTAATGGAATTTTAAAATAAATCTACTTTCAGATTTGATGATCTAATGGAACATATTACACATTTTAAATAATGCCTTACACCTTTTAAATAGTTTATTAAAAATAAATGAAAAATATTTAAGAATATAAAAAATTTCTTAATTATAATAAACTTTTTTTTTTATATTTTAACATAAAATATATGTATCAACACTAGTTAAAGTAAAAAAAACAAATTGGAGTTAAAAAAGAAAAGAAAAAACATTGAGTAGCTGATGTGAACTATAAGTTGAAAAATGTTTTTTTTTTTAAATTTCATTTTAGGCATTCTTTAGAAAATATGTCACTATCTCAAACCTAAAATTCCACCTACTCAAATGGCACTAACAGATTTGAGAATTGACCGTTCGCGGCTACAAATTTTTGAATTGAGCGATGGAAGATGACTGGATGTGTGTTTTAGTTAATGTGCAAAGAACGCCATTGAACGCTTTGTCATATCTTTTGGAATATTATATGATATGTAGCCAGTTTTAAATGCGTTGATCTCGATAAGGTGTCTTTTCCTGTTTACAGCTGGAGTGATAGGGTGGTTTTCTCGGTTTAGGGAAAAACCTGTCTCTATATATGCCTCAAAAAAAACAAGGTGGTTTGGTAGCAAAGTGGTTCAGTTGACAGGTTTTGCCCTGTTCAGAGGTTTTCGACAAAACCTATCCCTATATATGGCTTCGACATAAAAATTTAATATTAAAATACAATAAAATAAAGTAGAATATTTTTGTTTGTCAATCTTAAAACTTGATGAAATATATAAAATTTGCTTAAAATCATTTTAACCTCAGATTTTTCAAATTTCTAGAGGGATCAAATCTTTCCTCAAATTTTGCACTTTTAAAGAGGCTTGCACCTTGAAAGATTTGATTCTCTTAACTTAATAGATCTGGAGTTAAAATTAATCTAAACTAGTTGCAAATCATTTAACACATATTTGTTTTAATGCTTTTTTATATAGAGATTTTTTTAATCATTTAACGCACATTTATTTTAATGTTTTTTTATATAGATATTTATTTAATAATAATTTATTTATTTTATGATTTGTGAAAATTGAGAGATCGTTGGTGGATAACTTTCCTTCACCTATCCCAGTTTCTTTGTTTGCCATTGTCAATTATTGGATTGTTACATTTAAGAAAACATGAAATAAATGGCTCTCACCAAACTTTGTAAACATATTTTTTGTTGAATGATTTTGTTAATGGCAGAGGAGGAAATATCTAACCCCGTACATACTACCACTTATTAGTCATATATATATAACCCCATACTTAGTTCCCTTTTCTATAAATATTAAAAGATATTAAAAAAACTTTGAATGTTTATTGTGTGAAACGGTTGAGAATTTCCATTTCTCATACTCTTGTATTAAATCTATGGTTTCTCATGGCATATCATAACAGAGTTAAGCGTGATTTGATGTATTATATGTTGGAAATTTGTCACAAACGATTCCTTCAAGAATGGATTTGGATCCTATTATTCAGCGTTGGTTGCAACTAGATAGACCAAGTTAGAATATAGATAGGAGTGCATTTAATAATCGGTTTCTTGTGTAACTATGTGCTATAAATTCATGTATGCCCATAGAGGAATTGGTGAGTGAGAATGAGGATTGTAATCTCCATGTTATGAACAATAAGATAACATTGATACCTTCTTGGTGGACGTAGCATGAAGTTGGGCGAACCACGTAAATCACTGTGTTTTATTTTTCCATTTGATATTTTGATATGCGTGTTTGTTGCGTATTAGTTAAAGAACGTGTCTGTCAAATTAACAAATTGTATCAGAGCTCGGGGAGAGATATTTGTCTCGTGGATGAATGTTTTGTATCAGATCCAGTCGGAGGCCACAGAAATCGTAGTAGCACCCAGGGAATCCGAGGTGTGTTGAATTGGAGGAGAGATGATGTAGTGCCATTATTTTTGTACATAGGGAGGCCTCTTTTCACATCAGCACTGGTCCGCCAGTGTGTGGGGAGCGTTGTTTTCTGATTCGCATTGGAATCTACTCGTTAAGGGCGCTTTGATTCTCTTCTCCACTTATCGTGTTTTTGAAATTAGAAATCGACATTGGCCTCGAATATTAAAGGGTGCGATGGCCTCGAATATTAAAGGGTGTGCTAGCCTTGAATATAAAAGGGTGTGCTGGCCTCTCTGATTCTCTTGTGGGATCAAGTTCGATCAGGTGGCTCCCTCCATATCGACTTTGACTGAAGGATATGATAAACCATTTCAATGATCATTGATTTCAAATGGCATTCACAAGACTAGAAAGGGCTCTTATTGCTGTGATTATGATCACAATTGACATTACTTTGCATGAGGATTGTCCAAGGATATGAAGGAGCGGATTAACAAGAGTGGAGAAAATATAGGCCGAGAAGCAACAAAGCGACTAAAATGGCGAAAACTCAGAGTGCTAAATTTGAAATTCAGAAATTCAATGGCTAGAACAATTTTGAGATCTGGAAGGTGTTAGAAAAACAGGACCATGGAGCAATAAAATAAAACAAATGTGGAAACAAAACACAGAAGATACACAATACAATAGAGACACAGATTTACATGGTTCACCCAGTGTGGGCTACGTCCACCAGAGAAATTGCCAGGTCCTTCCTTTATTATTATCTTGCATATGAAGGGATACAACGTACAACAAACCCGTTGTAACTTCCTCTTCTTTCTCTCACAGTCTCCTATCTCAGAATACAATATTCGCCATCAACCATAGCCGCAATACATTTCCCTCATAAAAGAGGGTTGCCTTCTAGGGAAAAAAACCCTAACATAATCTCTATTGTTAGCTCTGCGACCTTATAATGAACGATCCAAATTTACAATGAAATTACAATATACATTTACAAGGCAATATATCATTTACTATTATATAATACTTATATTATATAATACTTACTATTTGCAGCTTAAAACATGATTTAATACAAAATAATACTTATTATTTGCAGGTTGTCAACATAAGACAACTCAATACCATTGATGTTATAGCATGTACTAATGGAATTTGAAAATAAATCTACGTTCAGATTTGATGATTTAATGGAACATATTACACATTTTAAATAATGCCTTACACCTTTTAAATAGTTTATTAAAAATAAACGAAAAATATTTAAGAATATAAAATTATTCTTAATTATAATAAACTTTTTTTTTTATATTTTAACATAAAATATATATTTCAACACTAATTAAAGTAAAAAAAAAAAGAGTTGAGTAGTTGATGTGAACTATAAATTGAAAATTGATTTTTTTTTTTTTTTAATTTCATTTTAGGTATTCTTGAGAAAATATGTCACTATCTCAAACCTAAAATTCCACCTACTCAAATGGCACTAACAGATTTGAGAATTGATCGATCGCGGCTACAGATTTTTGAATTGACCGATTGAAGATGACCGGATGTGTGTTTTAGTTAATGTGCAAAGAACGCCATTGAACACTTTGTCGTATCTTTTGGAATATCATATAATATGTACCCAATTTTAAATGCGTTGATCTCGATAAGGTGTCTTTTCCGGTTTATCACTGGAGTGATAAGGTGGTTTTCTCGGTTGAGGGAAACACCTGTCTCTATATATGCCTCACAAAAAGCAAGGTGGTTTGGTAGCAAAGTGGTTCAGTTGACAGGTTTTGCCCTGATGAGAGGTCTTGGACAAAACCTATCCCTATATATGCCTTCGACATAAAAATTTAATATTAAAATACAATAAAATAAAGTAGAATATTTTTGTTTGTCAATCTTAAAACTTGATGAAATATATAAAATTAGCTTAAAATCATTTTAACCTCAGATTTTTCAAATCTCTAGAGGGATAAAATCTTTCCTCAAATTTTTCACTTTTAAAGAGGCTTTCACCTTGAAAGATTTGATTCTCTTAACTTAATAGATCTGGAGTTAAAATAAATCTAAACTAGTTACAAATCATTTAACACATATTTATTTTAATACTTTTTTTATATAGAGATTTTTTTAATCATTTAACGCAGGTTTATTTTAATGTTTTTTTATATAGAGATTTATTTAATAATGATTTATTTATTTTATAATTTGTGAAAATTGAGAGATCGTTGGTGGATAGTTTTCCTTCACCTATCCCAGTTTCTTTGTTTGCCATTGTCAATTATTGGATTGTTACATTTAAGAAAACATGAAATAAATGGCTCTCACCAAACTTTGTAAACATATTTTTTGTTGAATGATTTTGTTAATGGCAGAGGAGGAAATATCTAACCCCGTACTTACTACCCCTTATTAGTCATATATATATATAACCCCATACTTACTTCACTTTTCTATAAATATTAAAAGATATTAAAAAAAACTTTGAATGTTTATTGTGTGAAACGGTTGAGAATTTCCATTTCTCATACTCTTGTATTAAATCTATGGTTTCTCATGGCATATCATAACAGAGTTATGCATGATTTGATGTATTATATGTTGGAAATTGGTGACAACAGATTCCTTCAAGAATGGATTTGGATCCTATTATTCAGCGTTGGTTGCAACTAGATAGACCAAGTTAGAATATAGATAGGAGTGCATTTAATAATTGGTTTCTTGTGTAACTGTGTGCTATAAATTCATGTATGCCCATAGAGGCATTGGTGAGTGAGAATGAGGATTGTAATCTCCATGTTATGAACAATAATATAACATCGATACCTGCTTGGTGGACGTAGCCTGAAGTTGGGCGAACCACGTAAATCACTGTGTTTTACTTTTCCATTTGATATTTTGATATGTGTGTTTGCTGCGTATTAGTTAAAGAATGTGTATGTTGAATTAACAAATGGTATCAGAGCTCGGGGAGTGAGATTTGTCTTGTGGATGAATGTTTTGTATCAGATCCAGTCAAAGGCCACAGAAAACGTAGTAGCACCCAGGGAATCCAAGGCATGTTGATTTGGAGGAGAGTTGATTTAGTGCCATTCTTTTTGTACATAGGGAGGCCTCTTTTCACATCATCACTGGTCCGCCAGTGTGTGGGGAGCATTGTTTTCTGATTCATGTTGGAATCTACTCGTTAAGGGCACGCTGATTCTCTTCTCCACTTATCGTGTTTTTCAAATTAGAAATCGACGTTGGCCTCGAATATTAAAGGGTGCGTTGGCCTTGAATATTAAAGGGTGTGATGGTCTTGAATATTAAAGGGTGTGCTGGCCTCTCCGATTCTCTTGTGGGATCAGGTTCGATCAGGTGTTTCCCTCCATATCGACTTTGACTGAAGGATATGATAAATCATTTCAATGATCATTGATTTCTTCTTGGCATTCACAAGACTAGAAAGGGCTCTTATTGATGTGATTATGATCACAATCGACATTACTTTGCATGAGGAATGTCCAAGGATGTGAAGGAGTGGATTAACAAGAGTGGAGAAAATATAGGCCGAGAAGCAACAGAGTGACTAAAATGGCGAAAACTCAGAGTGCTAAATTTCAAATTGAGAAATTCAATGGCAAGAACAATTTTGAGATATGGAAGGTGTTAGAAAAGCAGGACCATGGAGCAATAAAATAAAACAAATTTGGAAACAAAACATAGAAGATACATAATACAATAGAGACACAGATTTACGTCATTCACCCAGTGTGGGCTACGTCCACCAAAGAAATTGCCAGGTCCTTCCTTTATCATTATCCAGCATATGAAGGGATACAACCTACAGCAAACCCGTTGTGACTTCCTCTTCTTTCTCTAACAGTCTCCTATCTCAGAATACGATATTTGCCATTAACCATAGTTGCAATTCATTTCCCTCATAAAAGAGGGTTGCCTTCTAGGGAGAAAAACCCTAACATATCTCTATCGTTAGATCTGCGACCCTATAATGAACTGTCCAGATTTACAATGAAATTACAATATACATTTACAAGGCAATATATCATTTACTATTATAGAATATTTATATTATATAATACTTACTATTTGCATCTTAAAACATCATTTAATACAAAATAATACTTATTATTTGCAGGTTGTCAGCATAAGACAACTCAATACCATTGATGTTATAGCATGTACTAATGGAATTTGATAATAAATCTACTTTCAGATTTGATGATCTAATGGAACATATTACACATTTTAAATAATGCCTTACACCTTTTAAATAGTTTATTAAAAATAAATGAAAAATATTTAAGAATATAAAATTATTCTTAATTATAATAAACTTTTTTTTTATATTTTAACATAGAATATATGTTTCAACACTAGTTAAAGTAAAAAAAAAAAAAAAAAAAAGGAGATAAAAAAAAAAGAAAAAAGAGTTGAGTAGTTGATGTGAACTATAAGTTGAAAAATGATTTTTTTTTGTTTAATTTCATTTTAGGTATTCTTTAGAAAATATGTCACTACCTCAAACCTAAAATTCCACCTACTCAAATGGCACTAACAGATTTGAGAATTGACGGATCGCGGCTACAGATTTTTGAATTGATCGATTGAAGATGACCGGATCTGTGTTTTAGTTAATGTGCAAAGAATGCCATTGAACACTTTGTCGTATCTTTTGGAATATCATATAATATGTACCCAGTTTTAAATGCGTTGATCTCGATAAGGTGTCTTTTCCGGTTTACAGCTGGAGTGATAAGGTGGTTTTCTCAGCTGAGGGAAAAACCTGTCTCTATATATGCCTCACAAAAAGCAAGGTGGTTTGGTAGCAAAGTGGTTCAGTTGACAGGTTTTTCCCTGATGAGAGGTTTTGGACAAAACCTATCCCTATATATGCCTTCGACATAAAAATCTAATATTAAAATACAATAAAATAAAGTAGAATATTTTTGTTTGTCAATCTTAAAACTTGATCAAATATATAAAATTAGCTTAAACTCATTTTAACCTCAGATTTTTAAAATTTCTAGAGGGATCAAATCTTTCCTCAAATTTTGCACTTTTAAAGAGGCTTGCACCTTGAAAGATTTGATTCTCTTAACTTAATAGATCTGGAGTTAAAATAAATCTAAACTAGCTACAAATCATTTAACAGATATTTATTTTAATGCTTTTTTTATATAGAGATTTTTTTAATCATTTAACACACATTTATTTTAATGTTTTTTTATATAGAGATTTATTTAATAACAATTTATTTATTTTATGATTTGTGAAAATTGAGAGATCGTTGGTGGATAGCTTTCCTTCACCTATCCCAGTTTCTTTGTTTGCCATTGTCAATTATTGGATTGTTACATTTAAGAAAACATGAAATAAATGGCTCTCACCAAACTTTGTAAACATATTTTTTGTTGAATGATTTTGTTAATGGCAGCGGAGGAAATATGTAACCCCGTACTTACTACCCCTTATTAGTCATATATATATAACCCCATACTTACTTCCCTTTTCTATAAATATTAAAAGATATTAAAAAAAACTTTGAATGTTTATTGTGTGAAACGATTGAGAATTTCCATTTCTCATACTCTTGTATTAAATCTATGGTTTCTCATGGCATATCATAACAAAGTTAAGCATGATTTGATGTATTATAAGTTGGAAATTGGTGACAACAGATTCCTTCAAGAATGGATTTGGATCCTATTATTCAGTGTTGGTTGCAACTAGATAGACCAAGTTAGAATATAGATAGGAGTGCATTTAATAATCTGTTTCTTGTGTAACTGTGTGCTATAAATTCATGTATTCCCATAGAGGCATTGGTGAGTGAGAATGAGAATTGTAATCTCCATGTTATGAACAATAAGATAACATCGATACCTGCTTGGTGAACGTAGCCTGAAGTTGGGCGAACCACGTAAATTACTGTGTTTTATTTTTCCATTTGATATTTTGATATGTGTGTTTGTTGCATATTAGTTAAATAATGTGTCTGTCGAATTAAAAAATGGTATCAGAGCTCGGGGAGAGATATTTGTCTTGTGGATGAATGTTTTGTATCAGATCCAGTCAGAGGCCACAGAAAACGTAGTAGCACCCAAGGAATCTGAGGTGTGTTGATTTGGAGGAGAGCTGATGTAGTGCCATTCTTTTTGTACATAGGGAGGCCTCTTTTCACATTAGCACTAGTCCGCCAGTGTGTGGGGAGCGTTTTTTTATGATTTGTGTTGGAATCTACTCGTCAAGGGCATGTTGATTATCTTCTCCACTTATCGTGTTTTTGAAATTAGAAATCGACGTTGGCCTCGAATATTAAAGGGTCCGCTGGCCTCGAATATTAAAGGGTGTGCTGGCCTTGAATATTAAAGGGTGCGCTGGCCTCTCCGATTCTCTTGTGGGATCAGGTTCGATCAGGTGCCTCCCTCCATATTGAATTTGACTGAAGGATATGATAAATCAATTCAATGATCATTGATTTCTTCTTGGCATTCACAAGACTAGAAAGGGATATTATTGTTGTGATTATGATCACAATCGACATTACTTTGCATGAGGATTGTCCAAGGATGTGAAGGAGCGGATTAACAAGAGTGGAGAAAATATAGGCCGAGAAGCAACAGAGCGACTAAAATGGTGAAAAATCAGAGTGCTAAATTTGAAATTGAGAAATTCAATGGAAAGAACAATTTTGAGATCTAGAAGGTGTTAGAAAAAGAGGACTGTGGAGCAATAAAATAAAACAAATGCGGAAACAAACACAGAAGATACACAATACAATAGAGACACAGATTTACATGGTTCACCCAGAGTGGGCTATGTCCACCAGAGTAATTGCCAGGTCCTTCCTTTATTATTATCCAACATATGAAGGGATACAACCTACAACAAACCCGATGTAACTTCCTCTTCTTTCTCTCACAGTCTCCTATCTCATAATACAATATTCTCCATCAACCATAGCCGCAATACATTTCCCTCATAAAAGAGGGTTGCCTTCTAGGGAAAAAAACCCTAACATAATCTCTATCGTTAGATCTGCGACCTTATAATGAACGGTCCAGATTTACAATGAAATTACAATATACTTTTACAAGGCAATATATCATTTACTATTACATAATACTTATATTATATAATACTTACTATTTGCAGCTTAAAACATCATTTAATACAAAATAATACTTATTATTTGCAGGTTGTCAGCATAAGATAACTCAATACCATTGATGTTATAGCATGTACTAATAGAATTTGAAAATAAATCTACTTTCAGATTTGATGATCTAATGGAACATATTATACATTTTAAATAATGCCTTACACCTTTTAAATAGTTTATTAAAAATAAATGAAAAATATTTAAGAATATAAAATTATTCTTAATTATAATAATTTTTTTTTTTATATTTTAACATAAAATATATTTTTCAACACTAGTTAAAGTAAAAAAAAAAAAAAAGAGAGTTGAGTAGTTGATGTGAACTATAAGTTGAAAAATGATTTTTTTTTTTTTTTTTTTAATTTCATTTTTGGCATTCTTGAGAAAATATGTCACTATCTCAAACCTAAAATTCCACCTACTCAAATGGCACTAACAGATTTGAGAATTGATCGATCGATGCTACAGATTTTTGAATTGACCAATTGAAGATGATCGGATGTGTGTTTTAGTTAATGTGCAAAGAACACCATTGAACACTTTGTCGTATCTTTTGGAATATCATATAATATGTACCCAGTTTTAAATGCATTGATCTCGATAAGGTGTCTTTTCCGGTTTACAGCTGGAGTGATAAGGTGGTTTTCTCGGTTGAGGGAAAAACCTGTCTCTATATATGCCTAACAAAAAGCAAGGTGGTTTGGTAGCAAAGTGGTTCAGTTGACAGGTTTTTCCCTGTTGAGAGGTTTTGGACTTAACCTATCCCTATATATGCCTTCGACATAAAAATTTAATATTAAAATACAATAAAATAAAGTAGAATATTTTTGTTTGTCAATCTTAAAACTTGATGAAATATATAAAATTAGCTTAAACTCATTTTAACCTCAGATTTTTCAAATTTCTAGAGGGATCAAATCTTTCCTCAATTTTTGCACTTTTAAAGAGGCTTGCACCTTGAAATATTTGATTCTCTTAACTTGATAGATCTGGAGTTAAAATAAATCTAAACTAGTTACAAATCATTTAACACATATTTATTTTAATGCTTTTTTAATATAGAGATTTTATTAATCATTTAACGCACATTTATTTTAATGTTTTTTTATATAGAGATTTATTTAATAACAATTTATTTATTTTATGATTTGTGAAAATTGAGAGATCGTTGGTGGATAGGTTTCCTTCACCTATCCCAGTTTCTTTGTTTGCCATTGTCAATTATTGGATTGTTACATTTAAGAAAACATGAAATAAATGGCTCTCACCAAACTTTGTAAACATATTTTTTGTTGAATGATTTTGTTAATGGAAGAGGAGGAAATATCTAACCCCGTACTTACTACCCCTTATTAGTCATATATATATATAACCCCATAGTTACTTCCCTTTTCTATAAATATTAAAAGATATTAAAAAAAACTTTGAATCTTTATTGTGTCAAACTGTTGAGAATTTCCATTTCTCATACTCTTGTATTAAATCTATGGTTTCTCATGGTATATCATAACAGAGTTAAGCATGATTTGATGTATTATATGTTGGAAATTGGTGACAACAGATTCCTTCAAGAATGGATTTGGATCCTATTATTCAGCATTGGTTGCAACTACATAGACCAAGTTAGAATATAGATAGGAGTGCATTTAATAATCAGTTTCTTGTGTAACTGTGTGCTATAAATTCATGTATGCCCATGAAGGCATTGGTGAGTGAGCATGAGGATTGTAATCTCCATGTTATGAACAATAATATAACAACGATACCTGCTTGGTGGACGTAGCCTGAAGTTGGGAGAACCACGTAAATCATTGTGTTGTATTTTTCCATTTGATATTTTGATATGTGTGTTTGTTGCGTATTAGTTAAAGAATGTGTCTGTCGAATTAGCAAATGGTATCAGAGATCGGGGAGAGAGATTTGTATTGTGGATGAATGTTTTGTATCAGATCCAGTCAGAGGCCACAAAAAACGTAGTAGCACCCAGGGAATCTGAGGCGTGTTGATTTGGAGGAGAGTTGATGTAGTGCCATTCTTTTTGTTCGTAGGGAGGCCTCTTTTCACATCAACCCTGGTATGCCAGTGTGTGGGGAGCGTTGTTTTCTGATTCGCATTGGAATCTACTCGTTAAGGGCACGTTGATTCTCTTCTCCACTTATCATGTTTTTGAAATTAGAAATCGACGTTGGCCTCGAATATTAAATGGTGCGCTGGCCTCGAATATTAAAGGGTGTGTTGGCCTTGAATATTAAAGGTTGCATTGGCCTCTCTGATTCTCTTGTGGGATCAGGTTCGATCAGGTGCCTCCCTCCATATCGACTTTGACTGAAGGATATGATAAATCATTTCAATGATCGTTGATTTCTTCTTGGCATTTGCAAGACTAGAAAGGGATCTTATTGCTGTGATTATGATCACAATCGACATTACTTTGCATGAGGATTGTCCAAGGATGTGAAGGAGAGGATTAACAAGAGTGGAGAAAATATAGGCCGAGAAGCAACAGAGCGACTAAAATGGTGAAAACTCATAGTGCTAAATTTGAAATTGAGAAATTCAATGGCAAGAACAATTTTGAGATCTGGAAGGTTTTAGAAAAACAGGACCGTGGAGCAATAAAATAAAACAAATACGGAAACAAAACACAGAAGATACATAATACAATAGAGACACAGATTTACGTGGTTCACCCAGTGTGGGCTACATCCACCAGATAAATTTCCATGTCCTTCCTTTATTATTATCCAGCATATGAAGGGATACAACCTACAACAAACCTGTTGTAACTTCCTCTTCTTTCTCTCACAGTCTCCTATCTCAGAATACAATATTCGCCATCAACCACAGCCGCAATACATTTCCCTCATAAAAGAGGGTTGCCTTCTAGGGAAAAAATCCCTAACATAATCTCTATTGTTAGATATGCGACCTTATAATGAAAGGTCCATATTTACAATGAAATTACAATATACATTTACAAGGCAATATATCATTTACTATTATATAATACTTACTATTTGCAGCTTAAAACATCATTTAATACAAAATAATACTTATTATTTGCAGGTTGTCAACATAAGGCAACTCAATATCATTGATGTTATAGCATGTACTAATGGAATTTGAAAATAAATCTACTTTCAGATTTGATGATCTAATGGAACATATTACACATTTTAAATAATGCCTTTGGGAAAATCAAAGAAAGTTGTGACCATTTCAGATGAAGAGTGGGAAGAGATCGATGCGAGAGCACTGAGTGCCATATGTCTTTGTTTGGCCAATGATGTCCTTTTCAACATTGTTACGGAGAAGACAAAAGTCGATTTGTGGACGAAGCTAGAAAGCTTGTATATGACGAAATCATTGATGAACATGATCTTCCTTAAAATACAATTGTACAGTTTGCACATGAAGGAAGGTATGAAAATAACTAATCATTTAAATAATTTTAATACTCTTTTAGTCCATTTGACTAGCATGTTAGTGCAATTCGAATCTGAAGACAAGGCCATTACATCATTGAGTTCTTTGCCCGAGTCATGAGATCACTTTGTTACCTCTATTAGTTTCAGTTCAACAGAAAGTATTGAGTTTGATGTTATTGTTGGAGCTTTACTGTCTGAGTAAACAAGGAAGAAATCCAATTTAGAAACCTCTACATTTGAGGCGATGGTGGTCAAAGGAAGACCAAAATAAAGAGGACATGTTCAGAGGGATTTCTCTCAGTCAAATTCGAAGGGCTAGAAGAGAAATCTTAAGTGATGGTTTTGTGGAAAATTTGGACACCTGAAGAAGGATTTTTGGAAGCGACAACAAGCTTCCAAAGAAGACCCTCCAAAAGAGACGAAGGAAGCAAACGCAACTGAAACATGTTCAACAACAAGTTCAGGTATGGCTAATGAAGTTTTAACAATTGGAATTGTTTCACGTTATGATCAACAATGGTTATTAGATTCTGGTGCTTTAAATCACATGTGTCTTCATAGACACTGGTTTATTACTTACCAGTCTATATATGATGGATTTTTTTACATGGGAAATGATATATCATGTAAAATTGTGGGAACTGGTAGCATTTGAGTTAAGATGTTTGATGGATCTGTTAAGATACTAACTGATGTCAGACATGTACCTGAGATTAGGAAGAACCTAATCTCTTTGGGAGTCTTAGATACTGGTGGATATAAAAGTATTGTTCAAGGTGGAGTTATGAAGGTCTACAAAGGAATCCTACTAGTTATGAAAGCGAAGAAGGTTGGAAACCTATTTCTGTTAGAAGGAAGAATCGAGTCAGATCATGCGACAGTTGTATCCTAGAATGACTATGATTTTGTTCGACTGTGGCATCAATGGTTGGGCCATATGAGAAAAAGAGGATTGAAGGTATTGTATGATCGCAAGTTACTTCCTAGTATAAACTCTTTAAATTTAGATTTCTGTAAGCACTGTATTTATGGAAAACAAAATAGGCAGAGATTTAAAACTGGAAGACACACCAATGAGGGAATCCTTGATTATATCCATTCTGATGTTTGGGGACCATCCCCTACTATTTTGTATGGAGTATCATCATACTTTGTTACTTTTATAGATGGTTTCTCTAGGAAGGTGTGGATCTATATGTTGAAAAGAAAGGATGATGTATTTACAATTTTCAAGCAGTTTAGAGCTTTAGTGGAAAAGAGCACTGGTAGGTCCATTAACTTTTTAAGAACTGGTAATGGTGTTGAATTTACGTCAATGGAATTTGAGAACTATTGCAAGGAGTTTTGAATTGATAGGAATAAAACCACTTCCTATACTCAACAAAATGAAGTTGCTGAATGCATGAACATGACGCTTCTAGAGAGAGCAAGGAGTATGCTTAGTAATGCCAACTTGCAGCAGGAACTATGGGAAGAAGCAATATCTACAACTTGTTATTTGGTGAATCAATCACCATCAACAACAATAGAGTGCAAGATTCCTGAAGAGGTATGGATAGGCCACCCTTGTAATTATTCTAATCTTAAAGTTTTTGGTTGTGAAGCCTATGCTCTAATTCTGAAACATCAGTGTTCTAAATTAGATCCAAAATAAAAAAGGCTTATCTTTTTTGGATATGGTGATGGTATTACAGGGTACAGGTTGTGTGATCATACTTCCCACAAGATCACCATTAACAAAGATGTAATATTTGATGAATCATCACACATCAAATCAGATGTAGATGTTCAAATGAAACAGGTAGAAGTACCTAGGTATCAACAAATTTAGTTTGAAACTCGTTCAACTACAGATGAGAGTAAACATGAACAAGTTTATGAAGATGTTCATGAAGAGGTTCTTTCAGAGGAAAACATGGATGATGATTAAAATCAACAGATTATGGATGAGCCACAAACTTCCCTAAGGAGGTCTACACGGGTTAGAGTTCCTCCAAGAAGGTATGATGATTTTGTTTCATCAGATTCTTTAAGTACTAATGATGATGAACCTTAGTGCTATTAGGAAGCTGTGGAGGGTTCTAACAATGAAAAATGGAAAGAAGAAATGAATGATGAAATCATTCTTTAGAAAAGAATGCTACATGGGACCTGGTAGAACTTCCAAGAGACAAGAAAATTGTAGGTTGCAAGTGGGTCTACAAGTTGAAGAAGGGTGTTGATGATAAGGTAGAAAGGTACAAAGAAAGGCTGATAGCAAAAGGATATTGTCAGAAAGAAGGTATTGAATTTCATGAGATTTTTTCACCAGTTGTTAAGATCATTTCAATTTGAATTGTGTTAGCATTAGTTGCATTTTGATTTGAAGTTGGAGAAGCTAGATGTTAAGACTGCTTTCTTACATGGATATTTGGATGAGGAGATTTACATGGAACAACCTAAAGGGTTTGTTCAGAATCACAACAAGAAATTTTTTACAGGCTCAAGAAATCATTGTATGGTCTAAGGCAGTCGCCCAAACAATGGTACAAGAAATTTGACTCTTTCATGATGAGCCAAAATTATACAAGAAGTGAGTATGATCATTGTGTTTACTTTAAGAAATTGAATAATGGAATATTCATTATCTTAGTATTGTATGTTGACGATATGCGTTTAGCAAGCAAAAACATAACTGAGATCAATAAGTTAAAGGTTCAAATGGCTAGGACGTTTGATATGAAAGATCTAGGAGCAACAAAGAAAATTTTGGGCATGGAGATATTCAGATACAGGAGGAATGGTAAGATTTGGTTGTCACAACAGAAGTATGCCGAGAAAATACTTTTGAGGTTTGGTATGAACAATGTGAAACCAGTTTCTATACCTTCCGCTTCCCATTTTAAGATTTCTTCAAGTTTATGTCCTAGTACAAAAGAAGAAAAAGAATATATGTCTCGAATACCGTATCCTAATGTAGTAGGAAGTTTAATGTATGTGATGGTTAGTACAAGACTAGACATTTCACATGCAGTTGGGGTTGTCAGTAGATATATGGAAAATCTAGGTAAAGAACATTGGGAAACAGTGAAATGCATGCTTCGATATCTGAGGGGCACAAGTGATTACTGTGTCACCTATAACGGTGGTTGTGAGTTAGTTTGTGGATATGTTGATTCTGATTTTGCGGGTGATTTGGACAAGATGAGGTCAACTTCAGGATATGTCTATACTCTTGCAGGTGGAGCTATTAGTTGGATGTCAAAGCTACAAAGCATTGTTTCTTTATCCACTACATAAGCATAATACATGGTTGCATCACATGCTTGAAAAGAGGCAGTTTGGTTAAAAGGTTTGTTTGGTGAGTTTGGAAGGGTGCAAAAAAAAGTAAAGCTACTTTGTGATAGTCAAAGTGTTATTCACTTGGCCAAGAATCCAACCTACCACAATAAAACTAAACATATTCCTATTAAGTACCATTTTGTAAGATAGGTCATCGATGAAGGTGGAGTTTCTCTTGAAAAAGTTCATACAAAAGAGAACTGTGCATGTACTTTTAGAGAAAGTACGATGGTGCTTGGCTTCTCTTGGCTTGCATAAAAGGTGATGAAAAAAATAAATGACCAAGGTATCAGGTTAATTGTTGTCAAGGTGGAGATTGTTAGAAATTGGTGACAATGGATTCCTCCAAGAATGGATTTGGATCCTATTATTCAGCGTTGGTTGCAACTAGATAGACCAAGTTAGAATATGGATAGGAGTCCATTTAATAATCGGTTTCTTGTGTAACTGTGTGCTATAAATTCATGCATTCCCATAGAGGCATTGGTGAGTGAGCATGAGGACTGTAATATCCATTTTATGAAAAATAAGATAGCATCGATACCTTCTTGGTGGACGTAGCTCAAAGTTGGGCGAACCACGTAAATCACTGTGTTTTATTTTTCCATTTAATATTGTGATATGTGTGTTTGCTGCGTATTAGTTAAAGAATGTGTCTGTCAAATTAACATTATAGTTGTGGCTTTTGGTAACATAGGAGGGAACATGAGCATGGTAACATAGTCGAGCACAATTGAGCCACATTTAATTTTGGAGATATGTGAGTCTACCTAGAAATTATAGGGTCATTACAGTAAGAACTCTATATTTATTTTTCAAGAGAAAACCACTATAGGTAAGATATCTCTCTTCGTGTAATAGAAAGGTAATCTATTAGTGAAATCTATAAATTTCATGATAAATTTTTTATGAGGGTAAGCTTGGCCAAGTAAGCCCTCTTTAGGGCATCTAATATTTCCATCTTGCATTTATAAGGGACTCACGCTTGGGATTCTAGAAGTGTTGCTAACTTAGATATGCTCACGTATAGTTCAATCATGCTCAGATTATAAATGCACAATCTTATGTTTCAAATTCGAAGGGAACTAAGGATTAAATTTGAAGGGAAGGGTTATTGTCACGGGCTTGGAAAGAATGCATTTGGGTGGTGGAAACACCCAATGCTTTCAGTCACCGTGTGACACCAACATCTTTCATTCGGCGACAAGGCCACACTAAATTATGCAACCTGGACTAGGCCTTCACTTAGTTTCATTTGATATCAGCTATGTTTGTGTTTTTGTTACACTTAGAATTATTTCAACAGTAAAGAAGAACCAATCATACAGAATAATCGAAACATATATGTGGGTGGCCAAACCAGCCTAACACCCGAAATATTCTTTATGAACATATCAACAATGTATCGAGCCAAATATGCGTGCCTCAGAAGAAAGTTTATACGAGAATATGTTCCTCTCAGTTACACAAAACCTTGAATGAAAACCATACATAATTCAAACTTCTGGAGTTGCCTCCTTGTTTGACCTTCCTTTGTCAACTCAGCTACAAGAAAAAACAATCATCTCTCCTTCGTCCTTCATAACCAAGCCACCCACGATTTTGCCAAGTTCACCTTTCCTCATATTCGACCTGCCTTATTGATCAAACCTTGCACACTTGATTTTGTGATACCTTCCAAATGATTCCCTCACTTGGCTTATATAGGCACACACCCAACAGATGCACCCTTTCACCACGATGAGACACAACCTTTCGTCTCGGTCGAGCCAACCTTGCTAATGGGCGCTCGTCCCTTCGGTGAGTCGGTTGACTCACCCAAGTGCGCTTTTCTCTTCTTGGTCGACTTCTTCATTTTTTATTTTTGGCGCCTAAGTCTTCTTTGGGTTCATTCATTAGACAACCGTTTGGCTTAGCATTTTGTGCAAGTCTTCCTTGGTCCACGTCCGTCATCCATTTGTCCGGTCGGCTCCCCTTGGTACATGCCTAAGGTGATCCGGATTTATGAGAGGAAAAAAATGAAACACAGATCTATAACATTAACACAGATATACAAAGAATAATAACATAGATACAATGGAACTTAACTTTTATTCAATAAAGAAATTTGTTGAAACTGTAAAATTTTGAATGAAAACAATCTTGCTTGAATAGTGGTAGCTAATCTTTGAGAAGAGATGTGGCGGCTACATGAATTTGTCTAAGCACATTACAATGAAGCCTCCAATCCTTTTTAGAATCAAGAAGTAAACAAATAACCCTAGACATCCAAAAACCTAACTGTAGGAGATGAAGTGCCAAAAGTCATGTGGGCCCCGATGGGGTAAGTTGGTACATCAACTTTCTGGGTCGTAACTTTTGCATACGATCTCTGTTTTAGGCACACGATAGCCCATTGGAAATTTTTATCTCTGGTCTACACATTATGTCATCACACTCTAAATCCGTCAATAGTGTGACTATGCAGGGCCCAAAAAACGTTGTTTAGGGCCTCAAAATGACCCCAGAAGTTTAGGACCCGAAAAGCTAGCAAACAAACTGCCAAGATGAAAACTGTAAATGCCAAGATACAAGTTGTGTGTGAGCCAGTTGGAAGAGATGGGTGGCCACTGATATCCACCTGGATGAATTCTCCCTCCTTAGGAAGCTCTGGTTTCCATTGTGTTGATTTCCCCCGTCAGATGAGAAAATTTCTTCTGAATTTGGCCCCGATTGAACCACTTTCCTTGGTGCAGGAGCTACCCCGCTTTGACAACACGATAAATCTGAAGCTTCTATTGGTGAGTGACCTTGACCTGTATGTCCACAATATGATCAATGGATGCATGTTCCATGAAAACATGGTTGAGCTATGTCAGTGTCAATTGTTCTTCTATCTCTGAGGTGTTTAATAAGGGTGGAAAGTATGGCCAAAGGAAGTCCACATTAAACATTGGGTGCAAGACAAGGAAGGGGGGAATGTTGACCACAAAATCATTGTCACCTACAACCTTGGTGATGGTGTAAGGTCCATAGCGGAGTGGACGAAGCTTTCGATGGGGTCTTGTAAGGTGTTCTTTCTTCAAGTGCAACCAAACTTTATCTCCCACCTGAAAATTGTGTGGAACCCGGTGTTGATCATGGTGTTGCTTGTACTTGGCATTGTACTTCTGCAAAATATCTTGAACTTATTGGCGGATGTACTGGATGTGTTCAATGAACCATGTGGCTTTGTCAGCTTCATTTTGCGCATGGGAAAATTATGCCTGTGTGGACGCAAGGGGTAGTGCAACATCCATAGGATCCAATGGTTGAAATCATAACCCCACCTGAAAGGGGTTGCGGTTGGTTGAGATATGTATGGATCTAATGTAACTATGTTGAACATGGGGAAGACTCTCATCCCATGTGTGCAGATGCTTGGAATTGTACATGCCCAAGATATGCACGATTGTTGATGACCACGGTTTGGCCATCTGTTTGGGGGTGGAAGACCATGGATTTGGTGATCTTGGTGTCCAGTTGTGATGAGAGGCTCGAACAGAATGTGTTGAGGAATCGACTGTCCCGATTTGAGACGATGGTTTATGGTATCCCAAGATGTACTCACACTCATTCAAAGAAGATATTGGCAGTGGCCTCTGGTATGATGCTCTTCTTGCAGGCAACCATAATCGCCATCTTGGAAAATCAATCAACAACCATGAAAACACAGTCATTTCCCTTCTTGGTTGAAGGAAGGCTTGACATGTAATCCATCGAGAAGGATTCCCAGGGCCTATCGGGAGTAAGCAGAGGGGTGTACATTCCTTGTTTTTTAATGGTCGGTTTGGCAATGGGACATGTCGTGCATGACCTGATATACTTGTTGACATCTTGTCAGAGTTTTGACCAATAGAAATGTTGCTACAACACTACCATTGTCTTTTCTATGTCGAAGTTTCTTGCCACCCGACTGTAGTGATATTCCCAAATCATCTTCCCTCACTCGCTTGATGGAACATAGATATGGCCTAGATGGAACAACAACCCATCCTGCAGATGAAAATCAATGACAACTGTGTTTGTGCCCAGCATATGGTAGGTAGTGGTGATGTTAGGATTTCTCTCGTAAAGTTGGGGCCATCTGGAGTTCTCATTTTTGCATGAGTGTAGAATCGTGGTTAGCGCTGCAACTGGAGGTTGGTTGAGGTAGTCAGTGGCGCATTTGGTCCTCCTTGTCTTATACTTGATGTTTATATGGAGTTGCTGCAAGTATGTGGACCACTTATGATGGCATTCATTCTGTAATTTTCCTTGTGTTTGCATGACCTGCAAAGGCTTATGATCAATGTGGATGACTCTCTCCTTCCCGAGAATGTAATTCCTCCATTGGAAATAGGATTGTACAATGGAGTACATTTCTTTGTCGTAAGTGGGGTATTTACAGACAATATCTGATAATGTCTCACTATGAGATTCCACGGGATGTCCACGTTGAGTGAGAACTATGCCCACAACATAGTTCGAAGCATCTGTCTCAATCTCAAAATTTTGTTGCAAGTCGGGTAATGAGAGCATCATGGGTAAGCACAAGCGCTGCTTCAAATCATCGAATTATTTCTTTTGTGACTGGACCCACACAAAGTTTTCCTTGCCACTGCCCCTGGTCACTTGGATAAGGGCCCATGGAATGTGGGAGAATCCAAACAAAAACCTATGATAAAAATTGGCAAGGCCTAAGAAACTCCAAAGCTCAGTGAGTGTGGTCGGGGCTAGCCAGTCACAAATGACCTAGATCTTGGCTAGATCGACATGTCCCTCCTACTCATCAACAATGTATCCTAGGTACTAGACCATGTTCATGTCGATGTAGCATTTTTCTAAATTTACATATAGATTGTATTGTTATAGAGTGCGAAAAACCTGTTGATTATATTGCAAGTGTTATGCCCAACTCTTGCTAAAAATGGGGATGTCATCTAAATACACCACCAAAAAAGAATTGGTGAAAGGCCCAAGATATTGTCCATAATCCTCATGAAATTTGTTGGGGCATTTGTCAAGCCAAAGGGCATGACCAACCATTCAAAAATACCTTCTTTGGACTTGAAGGCATTCTTCCATACATCGATATGCTCTATTGGGACCTGGTGGTAGCATAACTTCATATCAATATTACTGAATTATTTGGCCACCTTAAGTTGGTCAAGGAGACCATTAATTCGCGGAATTGGGTACCAGTTCTTGACTGTGATTTTATTTAGGGCCCGATAATCAATGCAGAGTTGCCAGGTCCCGTCTTTCTTCTGCGCAAGCACGATTGGGCTTCCACAAGGTGACGATCTTGGGAAGATGTGCCCCTTTTTTAGTAGCTCTTGGATCTGGAACTTGATTTCCTCATTTTCTAATAGAGAGTGAGGATAGACTGTCCCATTGGGTAGCAATGCATCGGGGGTCAAATCGATTGAGTGCTTGACCTGACATTGCAAAGGTACCTGAGTGGGTGAGGAGAAGATATCTTTGTATTCTTCCATGACCTTACCACTTGCTTTTTCTACGTGGAGAGAACTGTTGTTGAGGCCATGTATGTGGGTGCATTCTTCTGTTCACTTTGAGCGCGAATCATGAAGAAGACAAAATTCTTGGTCTGAGAGATGACCTTCCTGCCTTGCTTGGCAAAGATTAAGGAAATGACAGTAAATGGGACTACCTCGGGTGTCCTGTATAATTTCATGTCCAAAGTAATAATAACACTATGAGTCCTAGACTTATATACAACATGAAGTTTCCATAAATAAGGTTGGCCCAAAATAACATCACAAACTTCAAGGTGGGTGACATCACATAATAACTCATCTTTGAAGGGTTTGATGTCACAGGCTAGGCAACACTATTGGCTGACATGGAGATTTATTCCTTGGCAGAGCCATCCGATGGTGTATGGTTGTGGGTGTGGTGTTGTCGGCAGAGCCAACCACTTCAATACCTTTGCAGAGATGAGGTTATTCTGGCTATCACTATCAACGATGAAGTGCAACCGAGTTCCCTTCACCCACATCTGTGAATGAAATAGGTGCTCACCTTCTTATGGTTCATCAGGTTCGTCAGGATGAACCTTGGTGGTGGTAGAAATGGTGGCACTGGGTTCTGCATCAATGATTCGTCTCCCTTTTTCTGATTCTAACTTAGAGTCGGAGCCTGCATCTGATTCATAGGCTTTCACCTCGACCACCAATGAATTCTTTGAGTGAAATTTAACAATGTTATGCCAGGGGCTCTTATGGAACTCTCACCATTTCCCAGTGTCTTTCTTTGTATTCCCATTGTACTTCTTTGTTTACGGTTTGGACTGGTTGTCCTAAGGTTTTCCATCCTTTCTATTCCCTTTGTTCTACAGGTTGGGGTTTCCTTTTCCTTTCTTCTGTTGTGAGGGGTTCGCATACCAAAACTGTAGCGTCTTTTGTTTAAGCTTATGCTCTATTTTGACAGCATATCTATGCAGAACATCGTGGTACTTGCGCACCATATTTTTCTCAGAGTATTTGATACCCAGCTTGGTGCGCAAGGTATGGAAGACATTGGTGAACTCTGGCACTGTTTGGTCCCTTTCTTGCCACAGTGTGGTGCATCTTGTATATAAGTCATCATAACTTCCAACATGGTAGAATTGTTCCTTAATAACATCCCTGAAAGAACCCCAAGTGGGTGCAACTACAAATAATGTAGATCCCTCAGTTTCCTTTTGCTCACAGAAAGTCTCCCACCAATATTTAACATGGGGGATGACCTTAAGGAGCCCAAATGTAATATTTTCTCTATCAAAAAGTTATGGACAAAAAAATACCCTTCTAGAAGGTTTAAACATTTGTCTACAACATCCACATCTATTTGACCTTCAAATATAGGAATATCAAAATTGATTTATACATTGAAGGGGGCGACACCTCTGCTTGAGGAATATGTGTCGCCTGTTGGTATCTCTCGAAGGATTGGCGCAAAATTATCCATCATCTCGTTCCTTTGTCGTGAGAGGGCTTCCTTGAGAAACAGTTTAAAGGGATCTCCTGCCCCATCGTCTCTCTTTTCTTCCCCTGTGGGCGACTGTTAGGTTCAGCTAGTTCGATCTTGCAAAGGCTCAACTGGTTCGAGTCCCAACTGTTTATACCCTGATCTCGTTAGGGAAATGCATAGAGAAAAAGATTAAGAGAATACCGCTCTGATACCAATAATCTAGATTTATGAGCGGATGAAATGAAACATAGATCTATAATATTAGCACAGATATACAAAGAACAATAACATAGATACAATGGAAATTAACTTCTATTCAATAAAGAAATTTGTTTCCCGGGGTCGTAACTTTTGCATACGATCTTCGTTTTAGGCGCATGGTAGCTTTTTGGAAAGGTCTATCCAAGGAATACACATTATGTTGTCATACTCTAACTTCATCTACAATGTGACTGTTGCGGGCCCAAAAAACATTGTTTAGTGCCTCGAAATTACCCCAAACGTTTAGGACCTGAAAATCTAGAAAACAATTACCAAGATGAAATTTGTATGTGAGCCAGTTGGAAGAGGTGGGTGGCCACCGATAGTCACCTAGATCATAAGGCACCAAAAGGCGAGGAGCTTCCCCAAACCTTCATTCCAAATTTCGGTCGGTCAGGCGCTCATTTTGTCGGAGCAATCTTCATCCAAACTTCCATATTTCAGTGAGGGTGCCCATCCAACCTGCCACTTCGGTCAAGTCACCCTCCATCACAAGTCAAGTCTTGGAAAAGTTGTCTTTGGCACGACAACACCCAAATATACCAACTTCATCTATAAATTCTTTGAGTTCCCTCTAACTCTCCCAACTCGTCGTATTGGCTCGTGGAAGGAGAATGTGCATTCAATGAAACTCATGAGGCGTCACACCCTCCCCTAGCCAAAGTCATTTTCATCCTGACAATCCCAGCATACTTCATTTGATGTGATCATCATTGACGTACATTCCCATGAAGTGACCCTCGTTTAGGAATTGGATCCTCCACGAAATATTGCACATTCTTACTCTGATCAACCTGTCCATATCTAAACACACTGATATCCCCATGCCTTGGACTAGTTGGGTAGCTAGTCCAAATGTCATGCCCAATCCATGAGAATGTGTTTCTTCATGTCCAAACCAATCGTTTCTGGTTGTGTTTCTGTATTCACATTTGCTTCCAACTATCGATCTCTTCATCATTTTGTGCCAATTTCATGGCACTTAGGGCCACATTGCCATTTCATGGAAATGCACCCATGTTCTTCTTGGCTCAATACATGACATAAGCCCAATAACCGCCTCTGAAGATATCAAAAAATGTGGTGTCCAACTTATGCTTGTTTCGAAGATACCTCAAGGTCATCCTAATCTCCTTCGGCGAACAACCCAACTTCTTAAGTTGTTCTGTTGTTGGTTGAAAATCATAAATCCCAATGGAATTCCTACAAAAATTAGCAATTGTTGTTGGATCTCGGTCTTCCATGCCCACCTCTGTTGCCTTGTCTTCCAAGTCAAAACTATTGGTTGTCTTTTCACCTTTCTCAGCTCTTTCTCTTGGTTAGAATGCCCCACGTGAGGATACAAATTGTCTTTCACAACACTCCTTATCTTTTTATGCTTCCAACTGAATGAATGGTTAACCCCTCTCCACAAGAGTGGAAATGATTCCTATAGCCTTGACATATTGCAATGTCTCTTGAGATTTCCTTTGACCCATCCTTCCAATGATGAACTTGGTCGAATTATTTATACTTGCCAATCCTCATGTTTTTTCAACCATGTTGTTCGAAACAACCTTGTGTGGATCCTTCTTTGACTATTGCGTTGCATGAAGGGGAGCACCCACTTCCTTGGCCTCCTCTATCATCCTAATCACAGAAATCTTTGGCTTCCACCCAAGTTTTATCTTTCTCATCATAGGCACACTTAATACTCCGACTTCATCCAAAAATACCAAGTAATTTTCATAGATCACATGAATAGCTTAGGAAGCTCGGAAGAAGACCTATTCCAAGATCACTGCATGATCCTCTAATGGAATAACCACCAAATCCAAGCTTCCAAACCATTCTCCAATTCTCACAGGTGTTGAATGAATCAACCTTGTCACTTGCTTCGCTGTAGAGTTAACCACCTTATACTGACCTATGCCAACCTTTGTTTCACAATGAAGTGACTTTGCAGTCCCTTCTCCAATGAAATTGTGAGTTGATCCAGTGTCAACAAGTGTTCCAAACTCTGTCCGACTATCGTTTCATTCACAAAACAAAGACCTAGCTTGTCTAGGTTTTGCAGAGTTTCTTCACTCTCTTCTCTCTCTCCCATGAAATCCGTCAGTGTGCTCAATGCCTTCACTGCTTCGTTTGAAGGGCATTCAGAATGGACTATTTTCGTCGAAACTTCAGGCTCCCTTTTGTTCTGTTGGACCAACCGACTTAGTTTCGTTTCTTCGAGACAACCATCTTCACCATGGTTCATCGTACAAATAATTTATGCATCGTTTGAGTCTTCTGACTATTGCTCTTCTATTGCACCAACTTTCTTCTCACTTGGTTCGCACCGAGTGTCCCCTCCATGGGAACACTAGATGACTAACATTCACCTGCCTCCTCCATTCTTGCCAAATTTTGTGATGGGAGTAAGCCTTGCTTCAAATCTGGCTCAGATTTTGTTGAACTTGTCTAGCCTGCCTCACTCTCCTTTCCATTCCTTGGACAATTCTTGGTGAAGTGGTTTTGTTGACAGATATCACATACAATGGAATGGATGTCCACGAATAGATTTGGCTGAATCATGAAGAGAGTGCAATCGGGAACAGACTCCTCCTTCTTGGATGAGCCTACCTTCAAGTCCATTCACCATTCTTCTTCAAGGCTCGGTCTCTTCTCTTCGTTGGGCATCTCCGTTATCATACATTCGTCAATAGCTTCGTTCTTCGCATGTCTTCTTCCCACTGAACTCTCCTTGGACTGTTCATTGACACCAAGCTTGCGAGTTTCCTTGCTTTCCATCGTTTCAGTGATTCTTCACCCAAAAACCTCTCAACCAAACTTTGTATCTTCATTCCCTATCTTTTTCCACTGTCATGGATGTCTCCACAGATCCATTTGAATGACAAAACACCAAAACAACCAAACTGTCACAGAACTCAAACTTCGTTGGTGTTGTCGCTTGAGTATGGAGCTCAAATGAGCTCAAATACCATCTGTCATGACATTGGCAATGGTAAAGAGCTTTGCCAAATCTTCTCCAAAGTCTGAACAAATTGGCTCTCTGATACCATCTGTCATGGGGCCAACAAGCCTATGGTTGAGCAGTGGAAACACCCAACGTTTCCAGTTGTCGCGCAACGCCAACGTATTTCGTTCGATGACAAGACCACACCAAATTACTCAACATGGATTATGCCTTCACTTTGTTTTATTTGTTATTAGTTATGCATGTGTTTTTCTTACACTTAGAATTATTTCAACAGTAAAGAAGAACCATTTATACAGAACAATTGAAACATATATGTGGGTGGCCAAACCAACGTAACACCTGAAATCTTCTTTATGAACAAATCAACATTGTGTTGAGCCAAACACTCGTGCCACGCAAGAAAGTTTATACAAGAAGAGATTTCCTGCATTTACACAAAACCTTGAATGAAAACCATACACAACTTGGACTTCTGGAGCTGCCTCCATGTGTGCCCTTCCTTTGTCAACTCAGCTACAAGAACAAACGATCATCTCTCCTTCCTCCTTCATAACCAAGCTTCCCGCGGTTCTGATAATTTTTCCTTGCCTCAGATTCGACCTGCCTTCTTGATCAAACCTTGCACACATGATTTCGTGATACCTCCCAAATGACTCCCTCACTTGGCTTATACAGACGTTCCCTTTAACCAAAATGAGACATAACCTTTCATTTTGGCCGAGCCTACCTTGACAATGCATGCAAGTCCCTTGGATGAGTCGATCGACTCACCCAAGAAACATTTTCCCTTCTTGGCCAACTTCCTCATTTTCGGTTTCAGGCACCCAAGTCTTCTTCGCATCTGTTCATTAGCCAACTGTTTGTCTTAGCATTCTATGCAAGCCTTCCTTGGTCATCGTCCATTGTCCATTTTTCTGGTTGGCTCCCCTTGGTGTGCACCCAAGGCGTGGAGCTACCCCAAACCTTTGTTCCAACTTTTGGTCGATCGGGCGCTCATGCTATCGGAGCGCCCTTCATCCAACCTTCCATATTTTGTTGAGGGATTCCATGGCCACCATGGGGCACCACCCAACTTGCCACTTTGATCAAGTCATCCTTCATCACAAGTCAAGTCTTAGTGAAGTTATCTTTGGCACGACAACGCTCACAGATCTCAACTTCGTTTGTAAAGAGTTTGGGTGCCCTCTAAATCGTCGAGCTCGTCGTCTTGGCTCGTGGAAGGAGAGCAAGCACTCAACAAAACTCCATTGTAATCCTTCTACATTAACAAGTTAAAATATATTATTCTTTTTATATGAAAATTTAAAAAAATTAAAATTAAAATTTCACACACAAAATTTTACTAGGTCATATCATTTTTTTATAATTATTTATAAAATATCAAATAAATTTATGTAAAATGAAACTTATTACAAGATTACAAGATTTTATTCTACCACTACAAAAATTCTGGATCACCGATATTCACCTAGAGGTGGGTGGCTACCGATATTCACCTAGATCATAAGGCACCAAAAGGCGAGGAGCTTCCCCAAACCTTCGTTCCAAATTTCGGTCGGTCGAGCGCTCATGTTGTCGGAGCAATCTTCATCCAACCTTCCATATTTCAGTGAGGGTGCCCATCCAACCTGCCACTTCGGTCAAGTCACCTTCCATCACAGGTCAAGTCTTGGAAAAGTTGTCTTTGGCACAACAACACCCAAATATCCCAACTTCGTCTATAAGTTCTTCGAGTTCCCTCTAACTCTCCCAACTCGTCGTATTGGCTCGTGGAAGGAGAATGTGCGCTCAATGAAACTCATGAGGCGTCACACCCTCCCCCACCCAAAGTCATTTTTATCCCGACAATCCCATCATACTTCGTTTGATGTGATCACCATTGACGTCCATTCCCATGAAGTGACCCTCGTCTAGGAATTGGATCCTCCACGACATACTGCACATCCTTACTCTGATCAACCTGTCCATATCTCAGCACACTGATATCCCCCATGCCTTGGACTAGTTGGGTAGTTAGTCCAACTGTCATGCCCAATCCATGAGAATGTGTTTCTTCATGTCCAAACCAATTGTTTTTGGTTGCATTTATGTATTCACATCTGCTTCCAACTATCGATCTCTTCATCATTTTGTGCCAATTTCATGGCACTTAGGGACACATTGCTTTTTCATGGAAATGCACCCATGTTCTTCTTGGCTCAATACATGACATAAGCCCAATAACCACCTCCGAGGATATCGAAAAATGTAGTGTCCAACTTATGCTCATTTTGCAGATACCTCAAAGTCATCCTAATTTCCTTCGGCGAACAACCCAACTTCTCAAGTCGTTCTGTTGTTGGTTGAAAGTCATAAATCCCCATGGAATTCCTGCAAAAATTAGCAATTGTTGTTGGATCTCGGTCTTCCATGCCCACCTCTTCTACCTTGTCTTCCAAGTCAAAACTATTGGTTGTCTTTGCACCTTTCTCAGCTCTTTCCCTTGGTTAGAATGCCCCATGTGAGGATACAAATTGTCTTTCACAACACTCCTTATCTTTTTGTGCTTCCAACTAAATGCATGGTTCACTCCTCTCCACAAGAGTGGAAATGATTCCTATAGATTTGACATCTTGCAATGTCTCTTGAGCTTTCCTTTGACCCATCCTTCCATTGATGAACTTGGTCGAATTATTTATACTTGTCAATTCTCATGTTTTTTCACCCATGTTGTTCAAAACAACCTTGCGCAGATCCTTCTTCGACTGTTGCGTTGCATGAACGGGAGCGCCCACTTCCTTGACCTCCTCTATCATCCTAATCATAGAAATCCTTGGATTCCACCCAAGTTTTCTCTTGCTCGTCATAGGCACACTTAATACTCCGACTTCATCCAAAATACCAAGTAATTTTCAGAGATCACATGAATAGCTTGGGAAGCTCGGAAGAAGACCTGTCCCAAGATCACTGCATGATCCTCTAACAAAACAACCACCAAATCCAAGCTTCCAAACCATTCCCCAATTCTCACAGTTGTTGAATGAATCAACCTTGTCATTTGCTTCATTATAGAGTTAACCACCTTATAATGACCTGTGCCAGCCTTCGTTTCACAATGAAGTGACTTTGCAGTCCCTTCTCCAATGAAATTGTGAGTTGATCCAGTGTCAACGAGTGTTCCAACCTCCCTTCCGACTATCGTTTAATTTACAAAACAAATACCTACCTTGTCTAGGTTTTCCATAGTTTCTTCACACTCTTCTCTCTCTCCCATGAAATCCATCAGTGCGCTCAATGCCTTCACTGCTTCGTTTGAAGGGCATTCAGAATGGACTATTTTCGTCGAAACTTCGGGCTCCCTTTTGTTCTGTTGGACCAACCGACTTAGTTTCGTTTCTTCGAGACAACCATATTCACCATGGTTCATTGTACAAATAATTTATGCATCATTTGAGTCTTTTGACTATTGTTCTTCTATTGCACCAACTTTCGTCTCACTTGGTTCGCACCGAGTGTCCCCCTCCATGGGAACACTAGATGACTAACATTCAACTGCCTCCTCCATTCTTGCCAAATTCTGTGATGGGAGTAAGCCTTGCTTCAAATCTGGCTCAGCTTTTGTTGAACTTGTCCAGCCTACCTCACTCTCCTTTCCATTCCTTGTACAATACTTGGTGAAGTGGTTTCGTTGACAGATATCACATACAATGGAATGGATGTCCACGAATAGATCTGGATGAATCATGAAGAGAGTGCAATCGAGCATAGACTCCTCCTTCTTGGACGAGCCCACCTTCATGTCCATTCACCATTCTTCTTCAAGGCTAGGTCTCTTCTCTTCATTGGGCATCTCCGTTATCAGACATTCGTCAATAGCTTCGTTCTTCGCATGTCTTCTTCCCACTGAACTCTCCTTGGACTGTTCATCGACACCAAGCTTGCGAGTTTCCTTGCTCTCCATCGTTTCAGTGACTCTTCACCCAAAAACCTCTCAACCAAACTTTGTATCTTCGTTCCCTATCTTTTTCCACTGTCATGGACGTCTCCATAGATCCATTTGAATGACAAAACACCAACAAAACCAAACTTTCACAGAACTCAAACTTCGTAGGTGTTGTCGCTTGAGTAGGGAGCTCAAATGAGCTCTAATACCATCTGTCATGACACTGGTTGTGGTGAAGAGCTTTGCCAACTCTTCTCCAAAGTCTGAACAAATTGGCTCTCTGATACCATCTGTCATGGGCCCGACAAGCCTATGGTTGACCAGCGGAAACACCCAACGCTTCCAGTTATCGCTCGACACCAACGTCTTTCGTTCGATGACAAGACCACACCAAATTACTCAACATGGACTATGCCTTCACTTAGTTTCATTTGTTATTAGTTATGTATGCGTTTTTCTTACACTTAGAATTATTTCAACAGTAAAGAAGAACCATTTATACAGAACAAATGAAACATATATGTGCATGGCCAAATCGACGTAACACCTAAAATCTTCTTTATGAACAAAACACTATTGTGTCGAGCCAAACACTCGTGCCACACAAGAAAGTTTATACAAGAAGAGATTTCGCTCATTTACACAAAACCTTGAATGAAAACCATACACAACTTGGAATTTTGGAGCTGCTTCCTTGTGTTCCCTTCCTTTGTCAACTCAGCTACAAGAACAAACGACCATCTCTCCTTCGTCCTTCATAACCAAGCTTCCCGCGGTTCTGCTAATTTCACCTTGCCTCAAATTCGACCTACCTTCTTGATCAAACCTTGCACACATGATTTTGTGATACCTCCCAAATGACTCCCTCACTTGGCTTATATAGGCATGTGCCCAACGAACGTGCCCTTTAACCACAATGAGACACAACCTTTCATTTTGGCCGAGCCTACCTTGCCAATGCATGAGCGTCCCTTGGGTGAGTCAATCGACTCACCCAAGCACAATTTTCCCTTCTTGGCCAACTTCCTCATTTTCGGTTTCGGGCACCCAAGTCTTCTTCGCGTTCGTTCGTTGGCCAACTGTTTGGCTTAGTATTTTGTGCAAGTCTTCCTTGGTCATCATCTGTCATCCATTTGTCTGGTTGGCTCCCCTTGGTGTGCACCCAAGGCGTGGAGCTACCCCAAACCTTTGTTCCAACTTTTGCTCGGTCGGGCGCTCATGTTGTCGGAGCGCCCTTCGTCCAACCTTCCATATTTTGGTGAGGGCTTCCATGGCCACCATGGGGCACCCACCCAACTCGCCACTTCGATCAAGTCATCCTTCGTCGCAAGTCAAGTCTTGGTGAAGTTGTCTTTGGCACGACAACGCTCACAGATCCCAACTTCGTTTGTAAAGAGTTTGGGCGCCCTCTAAATAGCCAAGCTCATCGTCTTGGCTCATGGAAGGAGAGTGTGCACTCGACGAAACTCCATTGTAATCCTTCTACATTGACAAGTTAAAATAAATTATTATTTTCATATAAAAATTTAAAAAAATTAAAATTAAAATTTCACACACAAAATTTTACTAGGTCATATCATTTTTTTTTATAATTATTTATAAATTATCAAATAAATTTATGTAAAATGAAACTTATTACAAGATTACAAAATTTTATTCTACCACTACAAAAATTGTGGATCACACATTTCCTTTATAATTATTAAACTAAAATTTGAAGAATACCTGTTAAATTTGAACTAGAGTAAAATAAGTTTCAATCTTGTCTAAAGAACGTGCACTTAACATGTTTTATCTAGAGGATGGAGCTGATTTGAATTGGAATAAGTGCTCCTTACCTTTTAATTGAAAAAATCTGAAATAATTTTTATTTCAAATTTGACAATTAGTTTTTTTATTTTAATTTTCATTTTCATTGTAAATCATTTTATGTCCTTGTATGAAAGTTTTTTTATTTTAATTTTCATTTTCATTGTAAATCATTTTATGTCCTTGTATGAAGGTTATGAAGGTTATTGATGAATAATGAAAACTTCAATTTGATCACTGATGGGAACTTAATGTGTTACCATATTTATGGAGACATATCAGGTGTTACCATATTCGTACAGACATGCCAGTTATCAATTACCATATTCATGCAGACACTAACAGGAGAGAAGGCAAACTAGTAATTTGCAACTACATTTTTTACTTCATATGTTAGATATCCACGAGCTCTTCTCATCTCTAGCACCTGGCTCCGATTGGGATCAATTTTCCTCGCTTCACAAGCCCACATATGACGCATTGTTCTCCTCTTAGACAACTTGAGCAACTATTCAGGCAGGTTTGCTAAATCTAGTCCCACGGTACATGGATGTTTACAGTCATTGCGCTTTCCTGGTTATTCTGGATGAATTAAAAGAAATGAACTATTTGCAGTGGCATTGTCTAAATCTATGCAATTGTATAGACTTTAAAAGCTGCAGACAAAACATGAGTGATGAAGAGCTCGATTGTGCTGTGCCTTTCCTACTCCGTGGCTCGAATGGAGAGCAAAGAAAAATGTATATAATAGCAAGCACAAAAGCTACTTTATAAACATAAAAAAGGTTTCATCCTACACTCTACAATACTATGCAGAGACATTTCATTTTGGGTGCAGAGACCGGAGTAGAGTAGATTCTGATGCACATATCTATGGTACTATATATGAAATTCCTGAGGAATATCTTCCTTCTTATAATTGCTTAGAAGAAAAAGATAATGTACTTTCAGGCATCCACATCTATGTTGTCTAAAATATGGAACAAATCTCTAAATGTTTTTAAAATGTGAAAAGAATTAATGTGATTATAGTTTAAAAGGATAAAAGGAAAGGCTCACGGCGGTTATGTGTCCACCAAGCCCCTGAGATTTAGGAAAATTTTATTCACAAAATCTGCATTTCAGGTACAAAATATGCAAAAGGTGTTGGTTAGCTGTTCTAAAAAATGACTTTTTTGTTGGAATTCGGCGATATAAATTTACATTCATATCACTATTTTTTGTTGTTCAAAATCTATTTCTGAATGCAGAAATGGATTCAGCATGCTGAAAAACTCTCAGGGTACTTGGATTATACAGAAATAATCATTTAAATCTATGAATTCAACAATTTCTCACCGGATTTTGGACAAATATTCCTAGAAAAAATCATCATTTTGTAGAAGCTTTAGCCTACGACGAGCAAAAATGTGACACCATTCGATTGGGATCCAACATGGAACAAGAAGCTCAAATTCGCCCGAGCCATCTATGATCATGGAACAACCGTTGGCTTGTGCTAGCACTGAGAATCACCCTCAGATCGCAAAGAGGATAAGCCCTGTACCCATCAAAGTATGTGTAAATGTAAATGAGTGATTAAAGCTCAAATGGACAAGACTCAGAATAATAATGTTTTAACTCAAAAATCTGGGCTAGCATGCATAAGCAAATGAGTTCTTGATTAGCTTCAGTTGGTGATTTGGAGTAAAAGTGAATAGGAGGAAGACTTAGTGAGGGAGGTGTAAAGATCTGCTATTGACATTAGGTATTCAAGCATCCAAAGGAAGAAAAACTCAAACACAAGAACTTCTTGAATTTAAAGTTAAGAACACTGAAGAATATCATAGCAGTATTATAATCAAACATTCATCTTAACACAACCATAACAATCTCATACGGATCATCCAATTATGAGTACTTCAGTATAAGAGACAACAAGATGATATAAAGAGAAATTGACTTCTATTAATAAAAAAGTTTCAAGTCCAATACATAACCAGAGAACAGTCTACTTAGTCAAAAATATTACAATCAAGGAGCCCAGATCAACCATTCGAACCTCTCTAATCATTTAGAAGATGTATTTATAATCAAAAGAGGAAAGGAAACAACTAGAGGTGTGAGCTGGCCTTCTCAACCTAGGATTCTTCAAAACCACTAAAATTCTAACACCTGTGCTAACAGATTTTAACAAATTGCTACAATTTAGGAGCCATGTTGGCAACCACTCCAATAAGAATTAAAGCACATGTCTCATTCCTTAGGCGCTTTCCTTTTCAGTGCCAAGTGTCCTCCAATGGTCGTATGTTTCCTCCATGCTTCCACCTGTGATCCTTACTTCTCTCCACATCATCAATAATCAAGAATGAGTCATGAATATGAATCCTTTGACTGCAAGGGCCATTTTGTAGTGCCATTCAGTAGCGTATTTGGTAGCGATATCTGTAGAGCCCTTTGGAAAACAACTCTGCAGATTTTGTAGCGCCTCCTCCAAAACAACTCTGCAAATTTTGTAGCGCCACTCCTAAAACAGGTCTACAGTTTTCATAGTGCCAATCCTGTGTAGCTCTACAGATTTGGTAGCATCGTCCATCAAATCTTTCTGCAAATTTAGTAGTGCCACTGTTGACACAATTTTGCAGAATCGGTAGCACCACTATTAAGTTTAGCTAAGATATTTTGTAGCATCATGCAGAATTGGTAGCGCCATTGTTAAGTTTAGCTAGGAGATTTTGTAGCATCTTAGGTAGCACAATTTGCAAAACATACTATATAGATGATTTTGTAGCATCGTGGCGCTACATAATGTTTGTGTTTTTTCTTTATGATGAGACCAATCCTTCAAAAGAACAAAAAACTTAGTTGATGGACTAGGAGCATGTAGATGCCTGTATAGGTGGAAAAATTATATTGTCCTTGATCACCTTACATTTGCAAAAAGAGACCATCCACAAAAATGGATTTGTCATCCCCAACTACTTCATCAATCTAGCTCTCTTCCTTGTTACGGGAGAACTTCCCTTTGCCATAACAACATCTTTTTCCTTTGTAGGGATATTCCTCTTGACTGCAGGTGTAATCTTCTTAACTGGTGGTTCATCTCTTTCAATTGTAGCTTCTAGAAGGACATTTAAGTTCCTATGTGACAGTTCATCCTTAAAATGTTGCAATTCCTCCTTGATCTTTTTGTTTTGGGACTGAAAGCTTATGTTTTTCCTGTAGAGATTCCTAAGTTGTCTATGGAGAGGTAGGGCTATTCTTGCTGAAAGCTTTTCCAGATCAAGGGTTTCACTATACATATCCATGAGCTCCTTCATCTTGATTCTCCCAGTCAAAAATTCTTCTTTCAAACGAGCAACTTCCTTCCTATCCTCCCTGAGCTTTCTGATCAATCTTTTGAAAGTGGGATTACTAGGTCAAGTGTTGATGTTGATCACATCAGTAGGTTTCTCAGTGGCTTTACCTTTATCTTTCCATTGCATAGAGGCTATGTCTATCACCTCAATAGGCCTCTCAATGCCTTTACCCTTATCTTTCTCTTTCCTTGGAACTAAAGCCTTGGGTAATACTTCTACTTCAACATCTTCCTTAAGTGTTGATGATCTAGTAAAAGGCTTCTTGATTCTGATCTTAGCTGCTAGAGCAGGTGAAGGGAAATGCAACTTCCTTCCCCTCTTGGTTGTGGCTTTGGTGGATGAAGGGACTTGTTCCAATTCATGTGCAAAAGAGGTGAAAAATCTCTCTGTGGAGAGTGATGAACCTCCCTCTTTTCTTTTTCAATTTCCTTGAGGGCTTCTTTGTCTTGAGTAGTGGCTTTGGTTTTTCTCTTCCTGCATGTTCCTGCTGGGGAAACACTACTAGATGGAAAAGTGATCTGCATCCTAGACTAAGGAGTAGAGGCTATGTCTAGCTACATATGGGCAGAGACAATGAGTTATTCCCAAGGCATGTTCCTCTTCTTCAATTCTTCCATCACCAACATCTTGATCAACCCAAAATGAAAGACACTAGTGTCCACAACCTTGGACTTGGCTTGGACTCTATCAGACATCTTTTCCATGCTCCTCAAAAGATAAAAAGGGATATTCATTGCATCCTTACCAGTGAAATGTAGCAAGAGTCTTATATGATACTGGTATAACATGTTAAACCTTCCATCACATGTAAAATATCTCTATATGATCTTCAACATTTTATCAAAGCCTTCAACTAGGTGGCTTCTAGGCACTCCCTTAGAAAAATTGTCTGTCTGATAGTTTGGTTTGAGGAAGTCCTTGGAGAAGGCAGCATTGAGGATCATGGATTTAAACCACCTCTCACCAGTATTAGGAATTTCGGTGGTTTTTTCAATAGAGGCTTCAGATACCTCAAACTCAAGGTTTCCCACCTTAGTCTCAATGCCATCAAAGTGTAATGCAAACTTCCTTGCTACTTCAGGGTGTCCTCTCTTCATGCTTTGGAAAAAAAAGAGGCAACCAACCCTTTGGAAAACCTCCCTGACCATTGGCTCAACATCAAACAGGTGCATGCTAGAAGGTTCAGTCCTGACCACACTTCCTCCCTTGTGAGACTTCTTCCTTTGAGGTGTTTCCATGGATATGAACAGGTGATCAAAGGTTGTGGTGTAGTGAGGGGTAAAGGAAACAAATAGAGGCAAAGATCAAATGAGAAATGATAGTGGCTAATGGTTGCTCTCTCTCAAGGATTTTCCTCCAGCTCACCTTGAACTAACCATAGACAGATTTGATGGATTTTTCTTTAAAATTGAGAGAAAGAAACTCTGAGCTATGGAAGGAAGGGATGCACTGCTCAGTTTTATGTCACCACACCATGGTCATAAATTTTTTTGAAGGGTAGGGACTTCTTCCAATCACTGCCAGCAGATCGTAAGATGAATGAATGATGATACAGTGAATAGAAGAGGCTAATTCATGGGTCTTCGAATACAAAAGATAGCACTAACCAATCCAAGTAAAACACAGCACATGAGATAGGCGATCTGTAGCGTAGTTTTAGCAGCGACTTTCTGTAGCGCAGTGTGCACACAAGGGCCAAGTGATTGAATGAGTATTCAATATTCAGAAGAAAAATGAATTGACCTCTAGAACAGGTGAAATCCAAGTGACAAATGGCTGCAAAATTTGTGGAAAAAAAGCTACAGGTGCAAATGGATGAGAGAGGATGCAGTCTGCAGTGTTGGGCACTACCAAAAGTCGAGGCAGGGGTATCTTCAGACTTTTCCATGAAATTGAAAGGACTCACAGAATACCTAGATATTGTGACTAATAATGGAGGATCTGCAACAAGCTAGGGAACTGCTACATCCACCTCAACCTCCAAATGATCTTTGACATTCGATCCCATAGCTCAATCTGTAGCTGGTATGAACTAGTTCTTTCAGCAGCGCTAAGATTGGGAGAAAAATTCAAATTCTTAAACAATTAGCAAGCTCATAAATGAACAAATCTCAATATTCTCTTTTAATGACAAGGGCACTGAAAACTAGAGAAATCATGACCTCAGTTGATTATGACGTATTATGGTAAAGAGTATAGGACAAAGGTGCACTAAAAAAACTCTTAGTGAGTTGGCAACACCTTTTTCAAAATTTGCTTTGAGCCCCCTTTAATGGACACAAGGACATCATGGAAAGGATAAAGAGTATGAGTGTATGGAGTGATGTGTCAAGTCATTAGGGTCATGGGGCTGATTATGCTTGATGTCAAGTCAGAAGGTGAGTCAAATACATAAACCATAGAATGAACCTAGGCTTAAAATATATGTGTAGGCCAAAAGTGAGTCAAAACCCCAAGTCTTTACTTGTTTAGACTAACCTAAGAAAATCACAAAAAGAAAAATAAAGCAAACCTAAAGTCTAAAGGATAAAAAAAATTAAACCTAAGGGATAAAAGACCCAAGGAAATTTCATGTGATAACATTTTGGCTCCACGGGGGATGGCATGCTCCCTGTGAGTTGCCAAGAGCAAGTAGTTTTAGTGCCTTATCCTAGGGCTATGGGGTGAATTTTTCAATCAGAAATAAAGAAAAAATAATATTTACAATGAATGGAAAGCCACTCATGGCTGCAGAAAAATATTTTTTTTAGAAAGTGTCCATTGACAGGGCCACCAAAAACTTCGAAATCCTCCAAAATCTGCAACTTATAAGTGTTATTTGAAAATACCTCAGAAATCGTGAAGGGACCAATCCACAAGGCTTCAAATTTACCATGTTTGACTTTGTCTTGCTTGGGTGCATCCCACTTGAGCACTAGATCTCCCAGCTGGAAATCTTATTTTCTTACCTTCTTGTCAAAGGCTTGCTTGATCTTTTGTTGATGGTCTTGTGATTTCTCTAGTAGTTGCTCCCTTGTATGCTGCACTTCTACTAGTTATTGTATCCTTTTGACCATATCATCAAGTTCTCCTTGGTAGTCCTGGAATAATTTTACCACGAGCAAGGCAACATGAGTAGGAAATATAGCCTCAACCCCATACACAAGCTTAAAAGGAGAGACACCAAGTGATCTCTTTCTTGTAACTCTATCATCTCACAAAGCAAATTTCAGCTTTTAGTCCCATGCTTTCTTGTTGTCTTCTAACAATGTATTGATGATGTTTATAAGGCTCTTGTTAGAGGATTATGTCAATCCATTTCATTGGGGATAGTAAGGAGTAGAATGAACAAATGTAATCCCATACTGTTCACAAAACTTGATCAAAGGTTCAGCCTTGAAAGATGCAACATTGTCAGTAACAATTTTGCTCGGACAACCAAATCTTGACATGATATCCTCAAGAAAACTAATGATTACCTTGTGGGAGGAATTCCTTGTAGGGATGGATTCTATCCACTTGGTGAAGTAATCAGTGGCATTCAAAATCCACCTATGCTGACCACTTGAAGCAGGATGGATTTCTCCAATGAATTCTAGGCCCCACTACTGAAAAGGTCCTGAAGCTACCACAGGCTTCAATGGCAAAGATTTGAGTTGTTGATTTCTAGAAAACTTTTGGCATTTGACACAAGCTCTAATCTTTGCACAAACATTAGTAAAAAGGCTAGGCCAAAAATACCCAGCTCTGAGGATTTTATAGGATGTGGTTCTCTAGAAGTGATGGACCCCACATAAACTATCATAAAAATCAGTCATAACCTTTTGGGTCTCATGTGGATCAAGACATCTCAAAAGTGATCCTAGAGGATCTTTACAATATAAAACTTAGTCAATAAGACAATATCTGATTACTTTAAGCTTCAAGCTCTTACCTTGTTCCTTTCCAAACCATCAGGAGGCTGAAAATTCTGCAAAAAATATATGATGTCCTTATACCCAGTGCATTCTGCCAACTTTGGGCCAACATGATAATCTTTATCGGACAAGTTAGCTTGCTGATTTTCCGAGTTAATGTTTATGAAATTAACCTCCAAAGATTTGCAATTTGATTTGGCTAGCAACCTAGCTAAACCTTGGGCTTTAACCAATTTAGTGGGTTTTATTTCAAGGTCAAATTCCAGAATTTTGGCAATCCATTTGCTTCTCCTCCCATCTATGTCAAGATGGATAAATATTTCTTTCACTAAGGCTGAAGGGACATATGCAAAAAAATTTGAATGCAGAACATATACTCTGAAAGCCTTGTGTTATAGCAAGATTTTACGCACCCTATGAAATCTTGCACAGAGGGACTTATTCCATTTCCCTATGCAAACTTATCTTCCCTGTTGATAAAATCCAGAGACAAAAATAAATATTTTTCCACATGTATGCATCTTGCACACTATACAACATGTGTATACGCAGGCTTCTCCACTACAACCTGTTTACATCGAGATTTGTGCCAGAAAATGAAAACTAAATGTCGGGTTTCCATGTCACAATAGGAGATCTCTGATCCTTGGCCTTCCATATACTGGTAACGTTCCGATTCAGCCATTCAGTTCCATTTTGAAGGCTATAAAGAGGCCAATTCCGAGCTATGGAAAAGGAGAAATAATTCAACTTTGAGAGAAAAGTTACTTTGGAGAAATTATTTACTTCATATTGAGTCTGCATCCCTTTGTCCTTTAAGTCTGAACACAGTGTTCAGCACCCAAGCTCTTTCCTTATTGATTGAGAACCTCATTGTTTCTCTCTTATGAGATTTCCTTTGGTGGAGGATTGAAGTGGTGGAGGCTCAGATGGAAGGAACTTAGTTTCTCGGTTCTGAACCATGTCGACACGGAAGTCTGTAACATTTTCACTTATGTTGATCATTTATTAATAGAAATACTATTTTCCCGTCCAATTGATATCTTGCAAATATATTGAATTATTATTCCATGGGCGTATTTGTCATGTTTATTAATGGATTATGCTATCTAACGTGCTAACCTTTTATATTACCACTGTATGCTTGCTTTGTTTGTTTGTTGATAACTTGTTGCAGGTATATAGATTTGGGTCGAAGTGCTCAACGGTGGACTTCATTGAACGTCTGGATGAGGTAGGCCTCTTTCTTATCTTGCTTGCACATTGGTTTATATAGCATGTTGTTAGGATATAGTTGGTTTTTGCAGTCATTTCCATATGTTGTGGTTTATCCTATCCATAGAGAGATTTTCCTCGTAACATAATTGACGACCATACTGGGGATCGAATCTTCTTTCTTAGGGTTTGGAGTACTTTTCTCCTTAGATTGCTCTCGTTTCTATTGTGTTTCTTGTCGTATCATTGCTTGACAGTTCCTGTTCACTCTGGGTATGAGTTTCCAACGTTTCTCCCTTGCCTGGCCTTGTTTTGAAGCATATATGCACCTTTTTCCTTGACAGTCGCATACATACGTAGGCTATCTCACTGCAAGATGTGTATATATGCTCTGTTTGCTTGAACATTCATGTACATTAGTTTTCCTTGCTTTTTTGCTGGGTCTAGTGGTTGTTGGGTGAGATTTTATGTTTCTTGAGTCTTCTTAGGTCTCTGTAGTGCCTGTTGAGTGCTTGTGGGATGACTGGAAACCCTCTTTTGGTTGAATTTATGGGCAGAGTCTTTCTCATCATCTTTTCATTTTTTGTTGTCCTTGTACATTGGGCTGGGTTTTTTGTTGCTTGGTATCCTGCTTGAGTTGTCTCTTTTTATACACAGTAGGGTTATATATCAAGTTACTTTTCAGTCCATGCATTTTTAGTTTTGTTATATTGAAAATACAAAAAAAATAGGCATTTTGCATTGCTTGGCATTTTTGTCTTTTGAGTCTTTTTCATTAGCTTAGTGCATATAGTGAAAGATTGCATTTTACTTCAGAATTGCAGAGTTGAATCTGAAAATTGCATTGGTGTTTAGAAGCATATCATTCATTGAAATTTAAAGTTAGGACTTTGCATTATTTTCATATTTACTTTTCTTGTAGAGTCATAACACCATGATTTTCACTACCATACCTTTTTGAGTAATCACGGCCATTAAAATCAACGCTATAATTTAAAATATATTAGTCACAATTTTATTTTATAGGGTGTACAATCTAACCTAGGATTTAGTGCCTTGGAATAAGATTTTGTGAGTAAAATTCTCCAAGGCAATTAAATCAACATATGTGTCTGAGTCAGGGAGTGGAGAAATTCATTGTATAATTGGTAAGATCAGGAGGCTCTTCTCACACCAGAGTTAATCATGAGGTCACACGAAGTCGGTTGAAGGGATATCCCCCCGATACCTTCCTAGTGTCAAAGATATTTTTGGGGATATATTCGTATCTAGGGATCTTGTTAGTGCCCTTACCTCCATGAGAGGCGGTTCTTTCAAGGTTTCGGGCTTTGCTACCCTGACCATACGGTGGAACTGACTTACGACTGCTCGCTTGTGCATCGGTTATACAATGGTTTATTAGTTGCTTGACTTAGGTATCTCATAGGTTACTTGCAGGGGTTATTCTGCAAGTACCCTGGGTCAGATAAGGTTCGGACAACACACAACCTTTATGGAGGATTACCTCTCCGAGGGGATCTGACCAACTGGTTGTTAAGCCCACGAGGGCCCTTATAACTGATTTTGTTACCTCTAATATCTAGCAGGGAGTCTCAGGCCCCTCTTGGGATAGACATACCTTCTTTAGGGAGGGAGGCCACTCAGCCACTTTACCCCATTTGCATGTATATTGGTCATTTGACTTTTGGTGTGCTCTTTGATTACTAGTTGGCCTTAAGAGTCTATACTGAGTTATCATTATCATGGATAGTGGAGTCCATTTGGATCCCTCGTTTACTGCTACCTACCCCATGATGCCTACTCAGTTCATGGGGATGAATCCTTCTGTTTCTCATAATGGTATGCAGAACTATGGCACTCAGTCCATGCCTTGGGTCTCTAGTCATTCTCCTGTTGATATGCCTTCAACCTTGCTATCCTCTCCCTGGTCCACTTATATGAATCATAACATTGGATTTGGGGGCACCATGGCCCCAATGCCTATGTATTCGTTCGATATGAGTCATGTCCCTCAAACAACTTTCATGATGGGAGGTTGGAACCTCCCCTCCTATGGATCCAATCCTAGCTATGATATTTCAGGAGCCAATACTCAAATAGGTTCTTATTCTACTTACTACACCCCATCCATGTATCCTTCATCTGCCATGTCGGTTCCTTCAAACACTTTTCCCATGACGGGTCCTCATGTATCCCTGGGTGTTTCTTATGGGGAGAATCAATTTTATGGTTTAGACCACCCTCTTCATGACCTCTTCACAAGGGGGAAATTTATATCCTCACTTGAATAGTCCTTATCATACTTCATTCTCGTCGCAGACTTCAGTGATGATGCCTGTTCAAACCCCTACGAGTCAATTAAATGAAGGCCACATTCTTGATCTAGATGGAGAACACCATACCGGAGTTTGGCCAAGTCATCTGTAATGTCGTATAAAGAGAAATAATGTTTCATTTGGGTGACCCAACTAGTGGGGTCCGAGCCATCAAATTTGGTCACATCCACCTGCAAAAGGCGTAGGTCACGTTGAAAGTGATGGGGATGAAAGGTATGGGAATGGGAGAAATGTTCACCTTCAGTCTTGGGAGGTGCATCAGAGAAAGGGTCATCTACAGGGATCTTCAATTTGGTGTTGTTAGCGACATTTCTTGCTAAGGGGGTTGAATTGAAAAAGAGTGGGTCAAAACCCACTTATCCTAAGTTTTGGGCGCAAGCGCGTCTGCATTAAACGTGAGTCACTTTCAGACGGCTGGATTTTGCGTGCCTAGATCGA
>ML781624.1:1235139-1254863 GCA_009831015.1 Picea engelmannii | reverse complement strand
AAATAAATTATTTCAATAATAAATTTAATGGAGAAATTAGAAGTGGACCCAACCCTAAAATAAGGAAAGTGGGCCAAGTGACCTAGAAGATGTTTTTTAAGGAAGCTACTTGGAGAGTATAAATAAGAGGCAAGGCTCTCTCAGTTGAAAAACACTTGATAATATTGAATATTTATATGTGTCTGAGGTAACCAAGGATATCTAAATCGGAATTTTGAGTAAAGTTGAAGAAAATAAGACCGAAATGCAAGGAAGGATAAATTCTTTTGATGGTGCTTTCTAAGGTATGTTATTTACAGGTCATCTCACCATTTTCGCTATAACTTTGTTTAGATAATGATTCAAACTATGAAATTTATATGAAAGTGGGAAAACGTATCCAAGTATCTGTGGTAAAAAATTCAACTTGTGGGTCTTTGTATTTTGGGAGTTACACTTCGTGGAAAATAGGGTTTGTGGCTAGTCCTGAAACTAGTCAAAATCAGGTGTTTCGGGTAAAAATGTCATAACTTCTTCATAAAAGATCCAAATTAAGTGAGACAAAATGTGTTAGTTAGTGGACCGTATTTAGTATTTTTTGTAACAGTTTTATATCACTTCATCAAATATTTTGCACGGGGCACGCTCTACAAGGTCGCTCTCTAGAACAAGCCAAAATTCAGCAAGGTATGCCATTTTTCCTATAACTCCTTTTTTGAGAGGTTCCAAGTAGTGACACTTGGAGGAGTTTCATAAAACACACTGAAGAACATTATGTATCAATTTCATATATTTATACATTACAGGTTCAAAGTTTTGATTACTTCAAGCTAGGGTTGTTGACTAATCCAAAACTAGGCATGTGAGACTAAAGAAAAGTTTGATGAAAATGATAGTCTCTTGTTTTTAAAGTTAAGGAAGGTTTGTAGGAATGTTATCATATACACCAGGTCTATTATAGAGCTACAAATCATATTTGGATGATGAAATTGATGAGGGCTTTTGGTTGTGGTACATGTTGAGTACATGGTTGAGACAAGTAGTTGATGAGTTGGCGCACATACATGAGGTGTATAGTTGATGATGTTGGTACATATTGATGAGTCATAGTTGATGAGCAGTTGACACATGATTGGAACATACTTGGTACATGGTTGGATGCACTTGTTTATGGTACAGGTTGATTACAGGTTGGTGCATGGTTGATGCACTTGTTTATGGTACAGGTTGATTACAAGTTGAGGTACATGTTAATGCATGTTTCAAATTTATTGGTACAGGTTTACAGCGGTATATCTCACAGTGATAGTGTGACAGTGGTTCCATCATTCTACTTCTACTTTAGGGTGGTAGGATGGGGAAAGGACAGGTGGTTGTAGTCGGAGAACATTGGGGGTTGTAGCCTCCTTCTGGTTGTAGACAGAGAATTGGGGAGTTGGAGCTTCCCTCAGGTTGTAGCCTGAGAAACTAGGGGGTTGGAGCCTCCTTCCAGTTGCAGCTGGAAAACAAAGGAAGTTGGTGCTTCCAATGAATGTAATTCTTCAAGAAATATAAGAAAAAGCATTATGTGGTTTTCTCTCGATTTGGGTTTCCACGTAAAACACTGTTGTATTGTGTATGTGTGTGATTGTTTATTTCTTACTTCTCATTATTGGATATAATTCTACATTGATATAACATTTGAAGAAAAAGGATTATAAATACTCTATTACTGATTCACCCCCCCCCCACCATTTAGTAATCCAACAATATATTCACACATTGGGATTCGTGTAGTGTCGTGGATACCATTATCCTTATTGGTGGTTTCCTCACCTTTGTCAGCAATTTTCATCATTGGTTTCTATTCAGAGGGTCTTTTTCATGTACCGCTTGCACTTGGCATAGGTGAAAGACACACAGGGTCGTTGGTTCATGAACATGTTCTTCGTCCGATTTCCACCAAATCATGAAGACCCTGCTTTGTACCTCCTGCTGACTGATGAGAGATTGCTTAATTCTCTCCTTTCAGCGGGTCTCTTTCCATCAACTTCAGCCCATTTATTCTGGAAATGAGACCTAGACTATTATGAGTACCTTGAGGCTTGCAGTTATTAGTGGCAGACTCTCTCGCCACTGACAGTTGGGAATACATCAATGTCTCATGATCGATGGATTCTTCAGGTGTTCGACACCGAATCCTTTATTCACACTTGTAAGAATGTACTCGATTCCTTGATACCTAATTTCATTATTAGTAGGTTGTCTCGCGTTTGTTAATAGTATACATCAATGACCAATAATCAAACGATGTCTCATTGTGTTCGAACTCAACTCATTTAATCACATGATGTAGAATTGCACCCTTGGAAGATTGTGTAGAAGACTTGAAGACATCACTGTGTGGCCGCAACTTTCCTGAGCTATTGCTTCCTTTTCATTGGACCAGTACCTATATGACTTCAGTGATCATGGGAGATCAAATTGTACTCCATGTTATACAAATATCTTTAGATTGGTTTTGAGACTAGTTCTACTGGGCCTTGTTCGTGACTATGAAAACTATTGGCATGTAACCGAATTTTTATTTTCCTATTCATGGCCACAAACATTTGTTTCGTATATTTTCACATGGATCTGCAGTGTAATTTTATTGGCAGCCATGTATGCAAAGTCAGTGCAGGATGTAATGAGCAACTATTTTGTCTAGTTGGTTCCCTACCACTCCACTTCTGGGTTGTTTATAATGTATTTCGACCATCGTAGATACTCCTTTGACCTCACACATTAGGGGGTATCTATTATAGCAAGATTTTCCTCACCCTATGCAATCTTTCACAGAGGGATTTATTCCATTTCCCTATGCAAACTTATCTTCCCTGTTGATAAAATCTAGAGAAAAAAATAAATATTTTTCCACATGTATGCATCTTTTGCACTATACAGCATGTGTATATGTAGGTTGTGCCACTATAGCCGACGTACATCGGGATTTGTACTAGAAAATGAAAATTAAATGTCGGGTTTCCATGTCACGGAAGGAGATCTCTGATCCTTGGCCTTCCATATACTGGAAACTTTCTGACTCGGCCCTTCAGTTCCATTTTGAAGTCTATAAAGAGGCCAATTCCGAGCTATGGAAAAGGAGAAAGAATTCAAATTTGAGAGAAAAGTTACTCTGGAGAAACTATTTACTTCATATTGAGTCTTCATCCCTTTTTCCTTTAAGTCTAGACATAGTGTTCAACCCCCAATCTCTTCCCTTATTGATTGAGAATCTCATTGTTTCTCTCTTATGAGCTTGCCTTTGGTGGAGGATTGAAGTGGTGGAGGCCCAGATGGAAGGAACTTAGTTTCTCGGTTCCAAACCATGCCGACACGGAAGTCTGTAACATTTTCACTTCTGCTGATCATTTATTAATAGAAATACTCTTTTCGCATCCAATTGATATCTTGCAAATATATTGAATTATTATTCCATGGGCGTATTTGTCATGTTTATTAATGTATTATGCTGTCTAACGTTCTAACCTTTTATATTACCACCATATTCTTGCTTTGATTTTTTTCTCAAGGATGGAATTCATCGATCGTCTGGACGAGGTAGGCCTCTTTCTTATCTCGCTTGCATATTGGTTTATATAGCATGTTGTTAGGATATAGTTGATTTCTGCAATCATTTATGTCTGTTGTGGTTTACCCTAGACATAGATATATTTTCCTCATAACACCTTGAGGGATTTGACCAAATCATAAGCCTGCTTTTCCATGATATCATATTTATTTTATGCATCCCTCAATGCCCTGTTGAAAAAGGAAATAGGCTGCTCTAACCCTTCTACATTTTTGTGCAATTAAACAACAACTATTGTGTTAAATTAAGCAAAAGAAAATATCAGAGAATATTTATTTCCTTTCCTAAGCATGGATGTAATGTACTTTATGAATTCAACAAAATTTGAAATGAACCTTCTTTAAAAATTGATTTTCCCCAAGAAAGACTGAACTTCTTTCTTGGATATAGGGAGAGACAAGGTCTAGATGGATTATACTATGCTTGAATCAATTCTTACCCCTTCAGCTGATACAATTTGCCCCAACAACTTCCCCTCCTTCATAGCAAACAAAGACTTTTTAGGATTCAGAGAGAGACCCAAATTTCTGCATTTCAAGAAAACATTTTTCAAATGATGATAATGTTATTTATCAGATTGTGAGAACACTGTGATGACATATAAATAGATGACTACAAATTTGTTCTTCTCCCTAATAAAGGAAATGTCCATGGCTCGTTGAAAGGTCTCTCCTACATTCATCAATCCGAAAGGGCATTTTGGCATACATGAATGTGCCCCAAGGAGTAGTGAAGGTTTTCTTCTCTCTATCTTCAGGAAAGAAAGAGATCTGATTGTAGCCAGAAAATCCATCAATCATTGACATCCTAGATGAACCTCTCACCCTCTGCAATATGTGCTCCATCTTTGGTAAGGGGTAATTATCCGTCTTGGAGCTTCTATTCAAATCTCTGAAATCGACACAAAGTCTGATTTCCCCATTCTTCTTTATCACTGGGACCAAGTTAGCCACCCATTCAGAGTATCTCAAAAGAATGATAATCTTGGCATCCAAAATATTTTTTACTTCCTTTTCCATAATAGGCGTCAACATAGGATTTATTTGTCTAAGTTTCTTCCTCAATGGCTTGGTCTCATCTTTCAAATGTATCTTATGTTCAATGATGCTTTTGTCATATGTTCTCAAATATTTATATTTCCAGGAAAACACATCAAAAAACGCTTTTAATAGATTAACATATTCATCCCTTTGCTCTTTTGACAAGCTGCTAGACAATTTAACATACTTTGGATATTCCTTTGTACCTAGATTGCATTCAGTCACATCATCATTTTCGGTTGAACCCTAAACCTTCACAACAACATCATTTCTATCAAACAATCTCTCCAAAGGAACTAGTCCTTTTGGAATATGGTTACTAGGCAACCGAACAATATGATGGTCAACAATTTTATTTAGAAAAACATCAGCAGGAGGGATTTTTTCAGTGTCATGATCTTGATCAATATGTAAGGCAAACAACTCATCCACAGTCTCAAGAAATATTTTTATCTCAAGATCATCCTCAAAAATCTTCCAATGTTTGACATTGTCGGGTATAGAGGGTCTATACTTCACTTCCACATCATATTTGAGTTTATGGGGTAAAGGAACTCTAAAATTACTTGTTGAAACAACCAAGGAATCGTTCATAGTGTTCTCCTCTCTTCGAACAAATGAGATATTAAAATCTAGGAAGAAACTATCAACAAGATCCCAAACTTCATTTATGTAAGTCGTTAACCTGGGGTGTTTAGGTTGACACAAATTTTTGATTTGATGGACAATTAATTTTGCATCTCCAAACACTTCTAGCTCTTCAATCCTCATGTCTTTAGCATCCCTCAAACCCAAAACAAGAGCCTCATATTTTTCCACATTGTTTGTAGTTTCAAATTCAAGTTTGCAGAATAAAGAAATGATATTTTGAGTAGGGGAAATATAGATTACCCCAACACAAACACCTTCTTTAGAAGAAGCCCCATCAAAAAACATCTTCCAAACAGAGGCATTAGGAAGAGAGTCTTCACAAGAGGTAATGGAATTTTTTCTGATTTCAATAGGAGGTTGAGGAGCATCATTGAACTGCAATATACTGGATCCTAAATCAATATCAAGTGAAACAAAAGGATGGTTGGTGGGATTTGTTTCATCACTGATGATGTAAGATAATTGAGCCTCCCTGTAAATCCTTCTATGTTCTCCCCCAAACATAGGAATGGTGGCATATGTAAGGTCCATCTGCAAGGTTCCCCCTAGTCTTTTTATTCAAGATCTTGACACGAGTATCCCAAACTTAGGGGGGACATCGGCCACCACAATATCCATGACCACACTTTTTATGGGAAACTAAAACAAGGTCACAACCATATCTTTGATAACCCCAAGACACTTCACTTTCCTAGAGTCAAAAGAGTATAAGTCATGGTAGGTTTTTGTAATTTCCAACCCAAGCTCATCCATGACTGTTTTAGGCATGAGATTGTGAGATGCCCTGAGTCCATCAAGCAGTTGTGCAACACTTTATCATGAATGTTCAATGATGTATAGAAAGGGGGAGATGAATCATATCTATCTTCTACCAAAGTTTCCAGGATAACAACTAGTTTTTCATCTTGAAGGTTAACTAAATCTGTGGAATTAGAAGAAAGATTAGGCTGCAACATTTTAGAAAGGTATCTTTTAAATTCCTCATTCTTAATCAGCTCCAAAAAAGGTACAGGGATTTTGATCTTTTGGATTTCATTTTAAAAGCTAAAGGAGGATGGGGATTTCATAATTTCTTTAACTTATGGGGCAGGGCTCTTAGCCAATGTTTGAGGGCTTTGCACATATTTTCCTTTGTTGCTAGTTGTCACAGCCTTATCCAAATTTTATTTTTTAGTGGGCTGATCAGAAGTGTCAGTATTTCCCTCTTTCTTTTTGGACCTTAGGTTGTTAGGATTGTCATTTGTTTTCTCTCCTTTACTCAATTCATTTAATTGACTATCCATGAGAGACTCCTCATATGCAGATTGGGTCAAAGGAGGGGAAGAAGAGGTGTCACCAAGACAATGAATTTCAGGATCAGTTTCTTCATCCTCTCCTTCTTCATCAACAACAAGGTTGTTTTGGAGAGGGGTTTGAATTTTTTGACTATCCCTATCCCTATTTCTTGGATCTCTTTGGAGGACCTAAGGGGCATTATTTGGTCTTCTGAAATTACCTCTATTGTCATCATTCTGTGTGTTTCTATAGTTTTGTTTTCCTTCAAGTTTCAACTTCTCCATTTCAGCAGAAAATGATTTTACCAATTTTGTAAGTTCATCAACCTGAGGGTGGACAACATGGGATTTAGAGGTTGAAGTTTCATCCCTACCTTTCCTTATATATCTATCATAATTTCCCCTAAGTTTTTCATCTGCCAATATATTGGATTCTACTTCTAAGGCTACATCTTTCATATGGGCTAAAGAGTTAGATCTTCTTTCTCTCAATAGGAGGCATAACTCAGGGTCAAAAGCACTGATGTAGGTAATATTGGAAGAGGTTTATGTAGGCTTGATTTCAGTGGGAATGTTGTTGTACATTTTATTGAATCTCTTGGAGAAGTCAAAAACAGATTCCCCATCTTTCCTCTTAAGTGATCCAAATTATGTAATATAATAAAGGAAATCCTTTCTATCCCCCCAATGCCTCAAGAAGGCATAAAGGATTAAAACCCATAAACCATTTTCTATCCTCATCATCAAGGCTCTGTACAAATACTCTGGTCCATACATCTTCATTTTCAATGTTAATATTATATGCATAACTATAAAAGGTTGCAAGGTGTTCTTTTTCAGTTGTTTCTTTCTCCCCAGTAAACTTGGCCATGTACTTAAGGTAGTCTCCAAATGGGAGAGAATTCATAGACTGAGGTGAGATAAGAGGGGCATACCTAGCAGCCAGTATGGAATACATCCTATTTCTAGGAGCATTAGCACCTGCCATGGGGTTGTGAATTGTAGGAGAGCAAGGGGGAGATGGAGATTTAAGAGTTGCAACTACAGTTTGGGTTTGAGGGGAAAGAGGGAACTTGGATGGAGAGGTTTCAGAGGAAGATGAATAGTTTGATCCTTTGGGGAAAATGAAATAGATTCCAAGCAAGAATAGGTTTCCTCTTTTTTAGTCTTAGTAACTTTGATAGGAGGAGGAGTAGGAAAACCCAAAGTAGGAGAATATTGAAGACTCTCAAGTCTGAACCACTTTACAATATTAGGGGAAACAAGGGTTTCAAAACTTTCTTCTTTGACTTGAGGCCTAAAAGATGAATATTCAACAGGGAAATTTTCAAAATCTAAACTTCTAGAAACTTCAGTAGAAGGTAAAATAGGAGGGTTATATATGGCGACTGGAGTTTTAAAAGTAGAATCATATGAATGACCAGAAGTACCTGGTATAGGAGCTTAAAATCCTTCTTGAGAATCCTTTCATTTTTTTAGAATCCTCTCTGGGTCAACTTCAGGTGTTTCCAGAGGTAGATGTGGAGTAAACCTCATGTGTCTTCCTTTGGGAGCCACAACTGAAACAATGGAGTTTCCAGGTGAAATCTGCAATCTTCAATGTATTGATTTCTAATGCACCTTCAAAATCAGTATTCTTTGTCGTTCTATCCCTGAGAAATGTCTTCAAGTCATTCCCTGGCAGCGGCGCCAAGAATTTTAGCACTAAGAATCACCCTCATATTTCAAATAGGATAAGCCCAGTACCCATCAAAGTATGTGTAAATGTAAATGAGTGATTAAAGGTCAAATGGACAAGACTCAGAATAATAATGTTTTAACTCAGAAATATGGGCTAGCATGCATAAGAAAATGAGTTCTCGATTAGCTTCAGTCAATGATTTGGAGTAAAAGTGAATAGGAGGAAGACTTAGTGAGGGAGGTGTAAACGTCTTCTATTGACATTAGGTCTCCAAGCAGCCAAAGGAAGAAAAAATCAAACACAAGAACTTCTTGAATTTAAAGTTTAAGAACATTGAAGAACATCATAGCAGTATTATAATCAAACATTCATCATAACACAAACATAAAAATCTCATATGGATCATCCACTCATGAGTACTTCAATATAAGAGGCAAAAAGATGATATAAAGAGAAACTGACTTCTATTAATAAAAAAGTCTCAAGTCCAATACATAACCAGAGAACAGTCTACTTAGTCAAAAATATTAAAATCAGGGAGCCCAACTCAACCATTAGAACCTCTCTAATCATTTAGAAGATGCATTTATAATAAAAATAGGAAAGGCAACAGCTAGAGGTGTGTGCTAGCCTTCTCAACCTAGGATTCTTTAAAACAACTAAAATTCTAACACCTGTGCTAACAAATTTTAACAAACTGCTACAATTTAGGAGCCATGTTGGCAACCACTCCAACAAGAATTAAATGACATGTCTCCTTCCTTAAGCACATTCCTTTTCAGTGCCAAGTGTCCTCCAGTGGTCATATGTTGCCTCCATGTTGCCACATGTGATCCTTACTTCTCTCCACATCATCAACAATCAAGAAGGAGTCATGAATATGAATCCTTTGACTGCAAGGGCCATTTCCTAGCGCCATTTAGTAGTGCATTTGGTAGTGATCTCTGTAGTTCCCTTTGCAAAACAACTTTGCAGATTTCATAGCACCCCCTCCAAAACAATTCTGCAGATTTCGTAGCGCCACTCCTAAAACAGGTCTATAGTTTCCATAGCACCAATCCTGTGTAGCTCTGTAGATTTGGTAGCAGCGTCCATCAAATGTTTCTGCAGATTAGGTAGCGCCACTATTGACACATTTCTGCAGAATCGATAGCGCCACTTTTAAGTTTAGTTAGGATATTTTGTAGCATCTTGAAGAATCGGTAGCGCCACTGTTAAGTTTAAGTAGGAGATTTCATAGCATCTTAGGTAGCACAATTTGCAGAACATACTATATAGACAATTCCATAGCACCGTGGCGCTACAAAATGTCTATGTTTTTTCTGTGTGATTAGACCAATCCTTCAAAATCACAAAAAAATTAGTTGATGGACTAGGAGCCTATAGATTCCTGTATAGGTGGAAAAATTATATTTTCCTTGATCACCTTACATTTTAAGAAAGATACCACCCACAAAAATGGATCTATCATCCCCAACTACTTCATCAATCTAACACTCCTCCTTGTTACAGGAGAACTTCCCTCTTCCATAACATCATATTTTTTCTTTGTAGGGATATTCCTCTTGACTGCAGGTGTACTCTTCTTAATTGTTGGTTCGTCTCTTTCAATTGCAGCTTCTACCAAAACATTTAAGTTCCTATGTGTAAAATCCATGTTTCACCAAAGTTGTAATTAATCATTAATTAGGATTACCATGATGTGGCATGGGAACAGTGTAAATATATTATTGTTTAATTGCCAAATAACTGACTGTGGGGGTGAAGCCTTGAAAGTACTAGCCATGATATCACTAGAGGAAAGAATGAGAAAAATATAGAGAGGGTTCATTATGACAAATGACCCCAAATTTTCCCTTTGATGAAGATAATAAACCTCCTTCGGTTCCCAAGGAGGAATCAATTAATGAAGAAAGGACCGGTGGTTGAACCATCAACCACCCCATGAATGGAAGCATGGTATAGTTGAAGAAGGTTATTATGAAGTACCACAGTGTCCTGCAGACCCAGATTGACCCGAGTTTCCTTCTGATAGAGGAACATGACAGGTGGAGAACCTTCCTAAAGGGGGGAGAAGACAGACATAAGAAGACACACGGGAAGAGAAGAGTGGGGGAACGTGCGGAGCTCTGCAGCAGAGAATGATTAGAAGGCCACGAGATTGATGTTGAGGGAGAATCTGATAAACCTCATGGAGGTTGTGATAGAGAAGAAAATCTCTAAGAGTTTGCAGAGAACGGGACCTGAGCAAAAGGTTGTGAGCTTGATGCCAAGGAAGCATCTGATAAACCTCGTAGAAGTTGTGAAAGAGAAAGGATCTGTAAGAATTGGCATAAATTCCCTAGTGATATCATGCCTTGGAACGAGGGTGGCCAGAGCACCATGAATGAATTCCTCTAAGCCTATGGTTGGGTGGAAAGGCGAACACCCACAGTCAGTTAGTTGGATGCAGCCTGTAATAGATAAGTATTCTCATATCATGTGTAATTGAACTGAAACTGTAGATTAAAGTTGGATATCCTATGAATGTTTCAGGGATGTGCATGTTTCCTTAATGGTGATAATGTATCCTTTTAATTCTACCTGATTGTGTATTTAAGCAAGTAATAAATTATCTGTCTTGTACACGTAAATGCTTCATCCCTGTGGTGGATCAAGTTAAAATAAATGAACTGTGAGTTCGTCGACCTTAGGCATAGTTTCACGTGTGCATGTCGACACTCCCATTCGTTCTGAGTCTCCTAGAGGAAGGAGTCTGTTAAGCTCAAGAGAGGTAGTACATGTATGCACAAGCTCTCTGCGAGGCAGGAAGAGACCGAGAACCTCTTAAGTTCTAGAGTTGATGAATGAGTGCAAGGGGTGTGAGGAAAAATTCCTCTAAGTGTTAAGATCAAGAGAAATAACGCAAAGTGCCTAAGTATTTTAGAGCTGATGAATCTCAGGAAGGATAGCGAGATTCAAGTCTCGAAAGGTAAAATCATTTCATTTGGAAGACGAAGGGATGAGATTAGTTCGGGAGGAGTTGAAGCTCTTCACAATCATCGGATCTGGAGAAGGGACACATATGTTAATCCTTCGAGACCTTTGAACTTTGTAGGTCTGACGAATTGGGTATATTTTTCATATAGGAGGTGAATCCCCCGAAGTATTGAATTTAATCTGAACTGACCAACAACTGGGATGCGTGTCAGTATATCGTCAAATCCAGAGGAGAGCCACTCCAAAGGAATTGAAGCTTGGTGCTTCGAAAACTCCCGAAGCTCGGAGTAACAGAGTAGGTCTCGACCATCCATCATAAAGTATGCATGGCGACAGATCCTTTAGTCCGGAGACTGGACACTCCGGGAGGTTATAGGCGAGAGCGGGTGAAATCACCGAAGTCCCGAAGTGCCAAAGTGTCAGAATAGATCCTAGTTATTGGTGCAGGAAGACACGTGGCAATAAATTGTTAACTATGGAGAAGAGCCACTCTGGAGGAAATGAAGAAAGGTGCTTCGAAAATCCCCGAAGCCTGAATTAGTGGAGTAAATATCAGTTGTTTGTCAGTCGGATACATGTGGCGAGAGATCTCTCATTCCATAGGAGTAAGAGCAGAAGGGTGGAAGGACTCCCAAAGTCGCAGGGAGCTAGAGAAGATCTGAGTCATCTGTTGGTAAGGAAAGGTGTCGCCAGATCCCACACTCTGGATCAATAGTAATATAGAAGAGTTGAAGAGTGGAGGTGCAAGGACTCCCAAAGGATAGAGTCTTTAAGTCATCTGAGCTTTCTGCGAAGGAGAATGTGTGGCAGAAAATATGCCACTTCGAAGAAGAGTCACTCCGGAAGAAAATGGAGTTGGAGGAGAAAGAACTCCCGAAGGCTCGGAGGCTGGAGTCCACCTGAGTCATTGATATCAGAGGACAGGTGTCAGAAGATATGAAACTCCGAAAGGATTTCACTTCGGAGGTTTGCGGTTGTGAGTACTTGGGAATCCGCCAAAGCTCAGAGTCCCAAAGTAAATCAGAACCGTCGATGTTCTGTGGACGCTTGGCGTAAGATTGTGCAGTCCAGAGACTTGGCACTCTAGAATATTCGAGGGGAGGTGTTTTGGAACTCGTCGAAGCACTTGAGACTGAATTTTTAGTGGGTTGTTGATCTGGAAAAGGAGAAGGTACTGTCAATCCCTCTCCTGTCATTTCGGGATTTCGCCAGTTCGGAGTTCGAAAGAATTGGCAAGTGGTGAATTGAAAATGCCCAAAGCCTGAAGTTATGAAGCACCTTGTGAGTAGGTGTTGGGTCATAGCCCAAGGTCATATGAAGGAAGGAACCTTTCATGGGGAGCTAGCATGTGTTTCTCAAATCCTTCAAAGGGGCCAGGAAAGAGCCCACAGGTTTGGAAGAACTTGCACTTTGGAGAAAGGGGAACATAGAGAGAGTTAAGGAAAGAGAAATTATGATGCCCCACCCCTTAAAAGAGCACTTAGGGGTCAGATTTGTTACAAATTGGTATCAGAGCACGAAAACAACACTTGGCCTTCTTGGACTCATGTACAAGTCGTATGAAAATATTTTTGGAGGACTTTAATAGGTAACACCCTATCTTACCGCATTCCTAAGAGGTCTATTCAAACCTCTACCAAAGAGAGGAATGAGGTATTTCATTGTTGATAGATGTTTTGGAAATTTGCACGGTATGTTGCTAATGTTACCAAATAAAGAAGCTGACTTCATTCTACAATCGTATGTGTTGTTGTACAGACATAATATTGGGTTACCAAGGCTAGGATGAGCATGTTGAGGATATCATTGTCAAATGGAAAAAAAAATCATAAATTCCTTAAGTAGAAGGATGTAGATTAAAATAAAGTTGGGATTTTACCCATCGAGATTGAATCATGCTAGTCCGCGGAAAAGGAAGCCTATCATTTCTTTGGGGAATGATAACCGATCCTACATGAGTGGGATTATGCTGATGAGCACTAATAGAAAGACTTGGATGTGAACGGATGGAAAGGATCCGTAGCAGTATTAATTATTTCTTTAGTGAAGGGTTAAACCTTGTATATGTGTATAATCCCTCACGATCAGAGGAATGAGTCTGGTGACCATTCTCTGAAAGGGGAGAGCATGCGTAGCACTCAAGTTTTGAAGGGAACTGATAAACGAATTTTGTTTCTAGGTACAAGAATTGTTGGGCAAGGTTTTTCTAATCAAGATGATAAACAGAGCTGCAGAAATATAGAGTGATTGAGTGAGAAATCAAAACAACCTACCTTGCCTGGTGGATAGGAAAATAACCTGCCAAAATTCTTGTGGGAGGAGGAGAGTGGCCTCAGTCCTTGAATGTTGCTGAACAAAAGGAAGAATCCTAGGTGTAATGGTCAAGACTGATTTTGACCTAAATATACTCTCGATTTCTGAACTAGGATACTTAGTAAGTAGTTGTTGGCAACCAACTCACTTTCTTCGATCGTCTATAAGCTGCCTACACCTATGTCTTGCAAACATAGAAGTTTTGTCGTAATTTCAAATAAACGACACTTTCATTGCTTGCGACATTTACACTTTTATTTTTCGTCAAGTTTTCACGACTGTAAGTGTGAAAAATTCTCCTTTCGAGGTCTCATTTGCGATCACTATATGAACTGTCGTCATCTTTTATCGATATTTCCTATGGAATTTACCTTTGGTTTATCATCATGTGACTGAAAAGGATTTTGGTACTATGCTCATTTGGACATTCTTACTTTGATTGCATAGTTTGATTTTATTAAGTTTATGGGGCATTGAGCATATGGGTTTATACTTCATTGATTCATTGAATTACAAGGGGGTCATGATTTATTTTTGTTTATATATGATGTGATCCTTATGATAATCTTCTTATGGTTTTTGGCTTGTAAATTTTATAAATATCAATTGGCACAATGGTTTAAAACCTTTGATTAAAACATTTATGCAATGGCGCATGTTTAACATTTGGTGTTGGTTATACGTTGAACATTCATAGTTTGAAAAACTATAGTTAATGGCGCGTTGGTATATCACTCACCGTTTAATCCTTTGGTTGGTCAAATGATTTGGTTTTGAACTATGCTATGATTGTTTGACATAGGTGGAATTCGCCGGTTGTACTTTACCATAACTATTATGCATGGTGGTGGATGACTCCACCACCCTCGCATGTGCACATTAATGCTTCCCCTTTGATCGTTCATTTTTGTTGGGCTAAATAGCTTTGCTCCTCTACATTGGTGATTTCAAACCAAACCCTTACCATGTGCTCGTACCATGGCCCCAGTCGTCCGAGCTGAATGCAATGGGAGCCAGGCCCTGCTGATGTTTGACAGTGCCCGCAGTGACCTCGAAGAGAGTGGGTGGCTTCCATTTATACAAAAATTCGAGGGTTTTAACCTCTGCGTAGTTCGACAATTCGCTCTAATCTTTGATGGTTGTCGAGCCAAGGTCGGAGATGTTCAATTGGAAATTGACGAACAGTTTATCAACCTTGCTACGGGTTTGCCTGCCACTGGACAACGATGGTCCAAGAATTGCAAAGTAGAGGAGGTCCCTTGGACACTGCTCTTCCAGTCGTGTAAAATCACCTCCTGTGATAAAGGTTTGCCAGCAACCATGCTTAAACAGCATTGGCATGATTTATTGATGATAATCAAACAATTTGTCACCTGCGAAGGCAGGTACGGGTTTTTGTTTTTACACCACCTTCATTTGCTTATGGTTTTTATGGGTTATCAGCTCAATATGCCATATTATTTGCATAGAAGCCTGTTTAAAATGTCAAAGAAGTACAAGAGAAATCAGGCTGATAGTAGCCTTTTTCATTATGGGCTGGTGAAACTTATTGTTGTCTGTCATTTGAGTCTACGCAGAGATTGTTGGAGCAATTTCATTGCTCGGAATGAGTTTGAGGATTCGAACCCTCCATAGGTCGACAAACCAGTAGTGAGCGAGGTTAAGGGTGTAACCCCAGTACCCTATAGCATTCTGCTACCTAAACCCTTGCCCGACTCACCCATCGACCTACCCCACTCTGTGACTAAGGGTGTTGAGACTGTTAAGCCGAAAGTGAAACCCATTGTAAACACCAAAGGGAAAAGAAATGCTCGTTTGATTTCTCGAATGGAAAGAAATAAGCCAAAAACCCCTGTCGATCCAAACCCTATCGTGTTGGATGAGGACTCTGATTCAGAAGTGGAGCGTTTCTTGGCTCGTGAGTACCCCTATTCGGAAGGTCTGTGTGCCAAACCCTCGTATGACTTTGTGTCGAACCTACCCCACTGCCTATAGGATGACCCTAATTACCTAGGCATTAAGCTGCCTTGTGAAGCCCCCGGTCATTTATCCAAACCCCCTCCTGCTCTGTCTAAACCTACGGTACCATCCTGTGATCAATGCAACTCGTGGTTAGAGAGATATTATCTTGATGTGCCAATGCTACAGTCCAAAATTCACTCTTTGGAAGACCAAGTTGCAATCCTTACCAGTCAAAAGGCTAAGTTACAAGCCACTGATAAGAAACAAAGGACGACAGGTTCCATTTTGTTTAAAAATGTGGAATCAGCTACAGTGGTCGTGAATTCTAAGTTGGCATAGTTTGAGCAGCCTCTCACAGGTATGTTTTGATATCTCTTGTTTTATATAAAGATTCGAATATGGTTTTGAATAGCTCTGATTACAGCGTGGATTTTCTATATCACATTATATGCATTTTGTACATAGTCTTTCTTTGATTAAATGGAAGTTCGTTTTCCCAGTTTAGCTCTCATTGGATTTTCATCAATTCAATTGATCTTGGTGTGGATTTGATTTGTTTTATTTAGTTTAAATGGATGCTCTGCTATCAATTGAAGTCGTTGTATATATTTTAGATGGAAGTTATTTCCCATATTCAATTTTGAACACAATCATATGTCGTTTCAATTTCATTATAATGTATAATCTATGATTGGTAACAATTTTGATATGGTTGATTGTTACGGTTATATGTCCCATATGACCTTCGGTCAACAGGAATACAATTCGGATTATGTTCAATATGATTCTGTTAATATGCATCCAAATAGTGAATAGATTCGATTCATAACAGTTATACCCAACCAGTTAATTCACATTGGTTTACTTGACTATGTTATCAGTTCGATTCATATTGCAATGAACATGTTGTTTGAATTTGATTCGAAGAATGAAATTGACTGTATTCAGATTCACGATTTGTTTCTATATTAAAATCAGTTGTGATTTGTTGCCCAGTTTATAATTATAACCTCTATTGATTCTATTACGATCCTGCCTGTTGAATGTGCAAGGATCAATCACAAAATTGATTGGGTCGATGTTGTTACGTATAATTTCGTTTACCCATAATCGTAACAGTCTTTCCATTTTTGTATTTAATTAAAACGATTTGAATCTTTTGCTGCATCATTATAGCTATAACGAATGGATGATGGTTGTGTTGGATTAGATCGTATCACATACGATATGACTCATTATTGATTTCATTTGATATGAAACAGTCTGGTTACTGTTTGACCCGATTTTATGGCAACTGAAAAACAGAGTATTCTTACCCCTGTTTTCGATTGAATCGCTTTTGATTTTGTTTAATCTTGAATGATAAAATTAATAAATTCATTAGTGATTTGTTTTAAATGATCATTGGAAGAAAATTGATTTTAATTCTTTTAAAAAAGGATTTGATTTGATTTCGATTCTGGTCCTGTATGCTATTTTAGACTGGCTACAGAATCAGATGATTTTGTAGCTAAGTCTGTAGGATTAGATTTTTATTGTTTGGTTAATTAAATATCTTTTTAACTTGTTATTTTTGGTCTATTGCAGATGAATTCAAAATTGCAATGGATTTGATGAGCAGTTAGGAGATATTTGAGATATTTTACTTGCATTTTGATTTCCTAGTTTAGTTGATTTTGGGGATATTTTCCCAGATTATGTAAACAGTTTGATACTATCCACAAGGAAGTTTTTACCCTGTGGAGAAACTTATATATACTTATTATTTTTGTAATAAGATTCATCCTCATTCGTGGGAGAACAAGGATATGGAATTTTAATACAGACTGAGGCAGAATTTGATGTTCTGTTACAGCTTTAGCTTCTCATGATATCAATATTTTGTTTCATGTTATGTGTATCAATTTGTATTGGGTTAATGACTACTTTATCTATCTTAATTTTGTGCAAATGATATAATTCAATCACTATAATCCATATCTGATTTCTTCTAGCATTTGAAAGACATAGCAATTTCTTGATTCCATTTGTGAAGCACAGATTTCTCTTCTTCATTGATTGGATCATTAAGTATAAGTTTTTGCATAACAGGTTTCCCTTATTGCAGAAATTTATAAATCATATAATTGTTATGATTTTTTATGTCTTGTTTGTCCTGTAAATAAACTCAAAGAGCAGCGCAGCCTATCGTTTACGAAAAGCTTCTGGACCATCCGGTGCAAGTTTACTTCCTCCGACCAGCTTCGAAGTCAACATACACAGGGCAAACTTGGAGCGTTTCCAAGTCAGTTTGTCAGTTATTTGTTTAATATATTTGTTAGTATTTTTAGTCAGATATATATGTTTAGTATATTAGATTGTTTAATTTCAGTATGTTTAATTTCTTATTTATAAAAAATCAACAAAAACATATTTCGTTGTCTTAGGGCAGAAAATAATGAGTTTTGCAGGTTTTAATTAAATCTGTAGGTTGTTTATAGTGTACATTTTGTGAATAAGTAATATTGCAGCTAGTAATTAGATACTTGATTTGAGTTATTATAATATTAATAAGCAGATTGTATATAGAACAGTTAGTAGTTTAGTTTAGTTTTATTTTAATTTGTTTATTTAGTTTAGTTTGTTTTATTTATTGTTAGTTAGTTTAGTTTGTTTTATTTTAGTTAGATTAGTTAGTTTAGAATAGTTTTCTCTTTGGTTTTCTTAAGACCTTAGAGCGGCCAACAAAGCTGCTAAACCTGTTAGGGTGGTTCATTCCAAATGGCTTGGGTTATTAGACAACCCCGGACCGGCTCCACTCTCTCAGTTGACGGACTGTTAATTTTGCCCGCCAACAGTAGTCCAAATGGTATTAGACTTTATTGTTAAAATTAAGGTAGAATGGTTGATTAAATGTTGATCCTGAATGTGGTAACGAAAGTGTTGGGGCACTTCTAGAAGCCCAATGGGTTAGAATGACATCCAGTGGTGGATGGTATCCATACAAGTATAGTTGGACCCTAGTGAAGGGAATCTAGAAAATGATCTCCTTGATTGAGAGATATATTGATCAAGACTAGTTGGAAGCCAAATTGGTTGTCCTGTTACCTTGAGCAGGGTTTTAATTGCCCATATTGTATTTATAATTTGGGTAATTTTCTATGGAAATTAAGGCAAGAGTGTTTTTTCTTGCTAGTTGTTATCGCATAGAAAGGGAAACATAGTTATGACTATGTCTGTTAAACTGCCAGGTGGATATCTTGTGAATGACTGCAAGCTCTCAACTGAGAGGGAAGCTCAATGTTGAGTGTCCCTATGAGACTTGTCATAGGGATGACAAAAATATCCTTGGAAGAGGATCTGGAAGTCCGATATGTCCATGTGCATGTATGACATGGAAAAAGGTGCAAGCAATGAGCTTGCATGATGAACGTTTGGACTTTGTATGTTTATGCTTGAGTTCATGGATTTAATGCATTATGAAGCTTATTGATATGAATCCTGATAGTAATACCAGTTGGGTGTGAATGATATTAAATGTGAAAGTGATGCACATGTATGATGTAAGAGTATAGGTACACTAAAGGTGTGAGGTGACTTTCTAAATGAGTGATATGTAAGGAAATAATTACAGTTGCCAAGATTAAGTGAATACCATGGATGCATGGTTGAATCCATTTTGAAGAGTCATGGAATTTATGTTTTGAATGATAGCTTAATGGGAATGTGCTCCATTCCCTCAAGAAAGACTAGTTTAAATAGAAGAAAGAGTGGAAGAGAAAGGATGTTATGTTGTCATAATAAGAGACAATTGATTCTGCCTTGAAGGTCACATGAGAATGATTGTGAACAATCATGAGTTGACTGATTTTAAAATAGAGATGTATGTGGGTTGTGAAATATACCTATGGCAGCAACGCACAGGCTTATGATTATGCATATGGTTAAGCACATCATGGATGTACGTTAACAAAACCAAAATATGTGTGGATACATAATGTGGATGCATGAAAAAGATGCATGTTTATATTCCCTATGGAATATTTGGTAAACAACTAAAGGTAACTCAAGGTTGAGGTTATCACAGATAGTGATGGACATGCAATAAAGAAGTTTCATGTTGATGGAGTTCCCCGTGAGAGAACTGTGTGAAAACTTTGTCAGGAGGACAGAATTGTAACCTTAATAATTGTTGAAAACTAAGCAATGAGCTACAAGCTTCTATATATATATATATATATATATATATATAT